>JAJKFJ010021321.1:0-95274 GCA_027382625.1 Tetmemena sp. SeJ-2015
CCCCGAGTATTTCAAATCTTCATTTGAAATTGATCACCATATTTTACTAGTTATTTCTTTGATACTACACAACCACCTCAGAGATAAATCTAAACAGAGGCTACTAAAGATAGTAAACTCTCTAGACAACTTATCAGGAGGATGACCTCATGGGGAGAACTATCTCTCATTTTGAAAGAGACAGTAAGTGGATCCCAAATTTTATTTCCCAAATTTTATTTCTCACAACATCAACTCCTTACTAAAATAAAGGGATAAACTCTTAAACATATACTTCCTCCAATAAATCCTGCTCCGAAATTAAATTATCAATCAACCTCTCTATCTTTTAATTGGGTATCATCATTCCTTGGTTATTAAACGCTATTAAAGGTGAGGTATAGCTATATCAGTCATTCAGCTAGAAGCAAATAAATCCGCATTTCTACACGAACGAAGGGAAGAATACCTTCTGTAGTGGGGCCAGCAACTTTTATAATCACAACCCTGGCACCTAGGTCACCTCCTCCACACAGAATGCAACTATGACATCCTAGAATTCAAGATTCTAGCACAAGCCCTTTAATAATAAAAGCACGCTATTTGAACAGACAGTAGCCAGCTATGGGAAATAACTTGATCAGCTGGAAGAAGCTGATCAGAACTTAGAGAGGGACTCTTTCATCTTCGAATAATTGCAACTTAGAGATCAACTCTCAGCGAATAAGCAGCCATTATAAGAGGAAGAAGGACTTTAAAATTCTTAAGAGATAAATGAGAACTCTTATAACATGAAAAGCAACATACCTCAGGGGCAAAAGAAAATCCAATTCTCTTTGGATCTAAGGAAAGTAAAAACCATATCTGAAAGTTAATATGGAACTACAAATAATAACACTTCAGAGTAGAAGCTAAATAGTGATCATGGAGATGATGATCTAAGATAATTTATTGACTAGGCTGCGGGTAAAATTACTAAGTCAAGAACCCTTAAAAAGCCTCAAGAACAATTCAAAACCTCTAATCTCGCTCCTGAGCTATAAATTTAAGAGAGCAACGTGATGGGAAGCACTGGCAATCAAAGAGATTTCTTAAATCAAGATAACATAAGCTCTTTTGATAGGGATATTTAAACCCATCTCAGACCTTTAGAAGTATTTATTCTATGAGAGAATTGTAATTTTACCTTTAGAGGCAAACTACGACATGCAATCTTTTTGCTCTAAGGATCAACTTCCAACTCCAAGGGGAGTAGGCGACCTCAAAAGAATGAGCTACTTGACTTCTAAAATGTTCTCCCAGGATCTACTCTCTAACATTAATGGAGGACTGAAACTGAGCGAGATTTACTTTAAGTAGTTTAAATTCATTTTATTTACCTCCCTTCTTGTGACGATTTAAAGAGCGAAATACAGGTTCTTGTGGATTAGCTTGAGGTTTAAAGCCCCAAAAATGGAAATAAAGTAATCACAGAGGCTTATCTAGATGTTGATCTAAATTTATCTGCTTTTACATCATATTTATACCCACTTTTATTAAACGAATTATCATATGTAAGATTATGACGATATTTGTAGTTGATTGTGAGGAAAGATGCTAGAGTTTAAGCTATTGCAACGGAGATGGTGAAGAGAAAGAAATAAGAGATGAGTTGAGAGATCTCTTTGTAGGTGAGTTATCAAACAGCCCCCAAAAATCAGCTCGAGACTATAGATCAAAATACTAACTCTAAAAGCTAAGCGGGAATTTCAGTGATCTCAGTTAAAGCCAGGCAAGCGGGAGAGTCAAAAATCTTGGAAGTATATACGATGAAGATGATTCGCACTAGAGTCAGAGTCAAAGATCAGGCTCTTCTGTAGAGATAGAGAAGATTGAGGATGTCGATAAATCATTCCGCACTGATGGATCCAGTGTCATAATTCAAAGAATAGGAGCATCCACTTCTTTTGCTTCTAGTTAGAATGACTCTGTTGTCATAAAGAGAATACAAGACAGCTCTATGTAGTCAGCTACGGACTAAAGTCAAACATAAATCGTTCACTAGAATGAGAGAAGCGTGTCAGAGGATAACTCTATTTACTCCTTTAATTCTCTTGCCTCAAATGAGAACAACATCGTGAAGAATCTCAGTGGTAGCCATCTCAAGATAGGATAAATTTTCAATACTGCTTTCCTCTAAGAATTAGGAGGAGAGAATTTTCAATCAAGAATCGAGTCAAACTGATTCTTGTTAGGGCTATTTATTTTCAAAGTTAACTAAGATTGTAATTATATAAGTATTGTTCCAGTAATTTGATTTGATAAAATTTCATTGATTAATGCATCTACAGGTCCCAAACACTTTGACTATCTCTGATATTTAGAAAGTCATTAAATCAATCAATTCTGTTGGAGTTAACTCGACCAGTAGGGCGACTTGATTACCTTGACATCGCGAGATACTATCTCTAAGATGATAGAACATCTATATTTTGATAATTTGAAAGTCTTTCTTCCCTGTAGGAAGGTTATTTCTTGTAAAACGATCTCTCAGTTTCTCTATCGAACATTTGCTGATAGCTTACAGGAGTCTTTATCTTGGGAGATTTATCAATTTCTCCGAAGGGAGTGAAGGGCTCTCCTGAATGAGCAACTGCAAAGCTACACTCTCTGTGTTGAGGCTTCAAATCGAAAGACTTATTTACGGGTGCAATTGATATCCTGGATCTTGGACTAAAGTCAGATATGTTTTCCTATTTATAATCACCCGGCCCTGGGGTATGCTCCCGCTTAGTGAAAGAATAGTGGCCAAGCATTTTAGAACCAAGACCCAAACCAATGTTATTGAAACGGGTTGATTTTACAACCTCATCTTTAATATCGTACTTGCCAGGTGCAGGCTTAGATAAAATCTCTTTGCCAGGATCGAAGTAGCAAGTCTTTGCCCTTTCTTTCAGCGTAATAGCTGGACTCTTGCCAGGCAATTTCTTTGGAGAATACTGAGTCAGAGGAGGTATATCCTTCTTGGCATTCATTTTAACCCCTCTTACAACATCAAAATCCGATGTGTACTTGTAGTGATCATATGACAGACCGAAAGTGCATTTCTTATCATTTTAATCTGTCTTCTTGAGCAGATTGAATTAAGAGTAGACTTTGTAATTATTTGGTGGAGGCAGCTTTTTCTTTTCCTTTAGGATCCTTGTAAACAGCTCTCTATTCCCATATCCGAAAGAGGAGCCCCTTAATTAAATTAAACTCCCTCTTATGTTGATGATACCTGGGCTGTTAAACTCAATAATGAATTGAATAGATTCCTGAAAGCTTGAAAGATATTTATGTCCAATCAGGCTAATCAAGGATCATTGAGGAATCTGGCTTTTAAGGTACTCTAAATCTGTCATCTTACAAAAACCTGAATGAGATAACACTATTTCTTAGAGTATTCGCTGACTTGAAGTTCGATATCTCCTTAGATTAAATGTTGCTGGTACTCATAATTGAATTCTACATTAATTTGATTTAATGATCTTTATGTTTTTACCTTTCTAGAGAGGTTCTTCGGGATGTTATAGTCATACTTTTGAGATATTCCATGGCTTTAGTTGTCGTAATGATTTTACTCACTCACTAAATCAGCCATATTGTTGGACATAAACTGCCTCTTGATCTATTCATATTACTGTCTCCCAAATATTTCAGAGTTTAACTTCCTGTGTTTCCTCTACTGCTATTGAGTCTAAGGCCGCTTTTAGACATCCACTAAATTGTTTCCGAGGATGCTGCTATTCTTTAGCATCTTCCTTTTATTGTATTAGGAAGTCAAAAGATCGAGAGCCTGCTTTACTTCTGTATTCATGTTATTGCCACTCATTTTTAAAACGGATCAGACTTTTAAATGACAATAATAAAATTCTATAAATAACAATAAGCGCTATAATAAAAAGAATGAATGAATTTACTAGATTAGACAGGATTAATTTTTATCAAACTCTTATTCATAACCACTTTTTAAAATTTTCACAGAATGAATTATCTAAGTGCGGGGCAATTATCCTATAATCCCTTTAAAAAGCCCTCTCTATTCATTCCTTGATGAAAATCAGAAACGCTCTTCGAAATGAATTTAATCAACTTGTCTTTGAGTTGGCCCTGTTCAAATTCAACCAACTCAATCATCAGATATTTTTAATGCATCTCATAGTACTCCTAATTCTTATGGTAAAATCTCATCAGCTAAAAGAAGGCCTTGGCCTTATTCTTGTGTTTATCTTTTAGATCCTTACGCAAATAATAATCCTCTATCTGATTCATCTACTAGTTAGACTTGGGATTTACTTGCTTTACTTTCTCGATTGAGAGTAGGAGGAAAGCTATGAAGTTTGGGTCAGAGCCGAATTCCATATTAAAGTGGTCATAGAAAGTCTCACAGGGGTCTCCGTCTCTATAAGATATTTGAGACTCTCTTTTAGTGGCATAGTCCCAAACTAAGCAGAGGAAGTTATGGATTATTTGTGGGGCCGAGAATTCTTGCTTCTGATGGTTAGATTTCATTTTATTCTACTATATAATACAGCAACAATACTAAATTATTCAATCTATTTTTGAATATTCAATTTTTATTTAGGTCTTTATGACTCCTTGATAATAAATTGTCTTATATCCAAATTTGGGTACCTCCTGAAGAAAGCTTTTAAATCTTCAATCTTGTCATTGTTTATGAAATCAAAGAGACTCTACTCTGTGGGTGAGAGTCTATAGAAACTTCTATCTCTGGAATCCATTTGAACGTAGGGGGATCGCTCCTCTTCAACATCTAAAGTGCATTAAGCTCTAGATTTAAAGCAATTAAGCATAATATTTTTGGCTGAGGTCTTTGTCTATCCTTTAAACTCTTCCCTTCTCACTTCCATCCTAGGTCTTGGCTGGTGAAAACTTGTAAGAGCCTCTTTCTCTCCTCATAGGGCCTTTCTTTGTATTCACGTTTGTGCTTAGATATTAATTTTGCGAAGTGGTATCCTCGTAAGTGCCAAACTTAGAATTATGAAATTACTACAGTCTGTGTCTCTTGTCGTTTAATCTTGATGTCTTAAGCACTTCAGGCTAAAGCAAAATAAGCTTTAAAATTATTATTTTGAGGCACTAGGCCAACCTGACTTCTTTAAGCGTAATCCATGGTCATGGTTTTGAGGTACTAATGTTGATTATATTTGAGCTGATCATTTGGGATTATCTATTTTTAGGTCCATCTTTATTAAGAGTTTCGGTTTTAACCAGACATAACTATTATACCCACTTCCTGCTATTCATCATAGCCTGGGATAAATTATCTCTGAGAATTTTATTGGGTTGTCTATCCCTCGTCGTTTACTTAATCGAGTGATAAGATGTTTATCGCTGATTTTACTGTAAAATAGAGGGAAATAATTATATAACATGGATGATTTAAAGTGACTATTGCTGTGTCTAATGGGCTTTGAGGGTGTTTATTCCGCCTAATTTGAATTTGCATAAGTTATATTCCCTCTAGTCTTAATAGAATATAATAAAGATATTTTCTCAAAATGATTTCAGTCACAGTAGTTTATAAATCCCTAGATTTATCTTCTAAAATTTACTGCCTTTGTTTATCGAAATAGGAATCTTCCATATAATCTGGTCTCACTATGGGAAAGTTAAAATAAATCTATCCTTCTTACCATCCTACTAATCTTATAGGTCGAAATATTTGTCGTCTCCTTTTTTAGAACTCGTGTTCATTTTAATCTTTGTAATTTACTTATTCAAATCTTAAATATCTCTAAGATAAGTAAGATTACAAAATAATTATAATGGTTACTTAATTTAACCTCATCATACCTCATCATAGTTCATAAGTTTTTATTTTCTATTAAAGTCTACTCTCTATTTCAGCAAGTGCTGTTGGGAAATAATCTCCCGAGGGTAGCACATCTCTTTCACATTTAGGATGCCTTTCCTGACCTTGTAACATCTACCTCTATTTCTCTATTTGAGAGTCTTTTTCAAATCGCTAGAGGTGCTTCCATCTTTGAAAAATGCAGACCTGTCCTGTGACTCATCTCTATTTGAGGTATCAATTTTAAAGAAAAAACTGGTTATAAATATTTGTTCTATATCAGGTGAGTGTCTAGAGGATCCCTATTAGTCAGAAATTGAACTCTCATTCTTCTAATCTTGCTCTGATGGACCAAGATTGGCCTTTCCAAACCTCTCGCAAGTTGTCCTATTCTGCAACAGGTTTCTTAACTGGACGTTAAGTAGCATACTATAGAAAGAATAAATTGAAAATAAGGTTATTACGAAAGCGGAATGAAAAAGAAAGCACCAGCTGCAAAAATAAAGAGTGTAAGAGAGAGGTGAAAGAGGTTGGAGTTCACTATTTTAAGGAGCTCATCTTGCCAACTCATGCTCGACTCAAAGCCTTAATTTTAAGTTGAAGGAGTGTCTAAGGCGGGATCTGTGTCTGCTAAAGCATGATCGCTTATTCTGACAACGATATTGTAAATTTCAAAAGCAGATATAAGCAGAGACATCGAGACATAAGTCAAAGTAAAGAGTATGTAGATAAAGAAGATTCCATGATTCTTCTGGCCAACGCAGTTATTAATCCAAGGACAATGATGGTCGAATCTTTCTACGCACCTCTAACAAATGTTGCAATCAATCGATATCATGATAGGATTTTTTTAATGAATGAGATTTTAAAATGTCTGCTGCGATCGGTGCGGATTATTACAAAACATCACAACTTTAAAATTTAATGAACGTATGGGTTTTAATTAATTCAATACTCTACATTCAGGGCATAGCTGCTATGGCAGAAGATATTCTAAGTTCTGATTGAAATTCAAGTTCTTATTTTCTTTCAGATATCCAGGGTCTTTATTCCATACAATCAATAAACTCCCCAAAGCTATTCCAAATATTGCGCAATAAGCTACAAAGAAACAGTAATAAAAATTCTTTCATTGATTTCATTTTCAAACTTCTATTCTAGGAGAAGAATTCTTTTAGCCACAACAGGCAAGTAAAACTAAGGATCATGAAAATCAGCTGCATGTAAACAGTTCCTCTGCTTGCTCTAATCTTTTAGAGAGGTGTGGAAAAATTGAAGCACTGCATCTTTTTTGGTGTTTTCTAAAAATCGAATTAAGAAGCTAATGATGATGGTTAAGTACTTACAAGGAACTTCAAGATTTCGTTTTTAAACTGCTCATTCTAAATATCTTTGATAAAGTCTATGGGCTTTCTGCCTATGTTATCCATTGAATCCCTCGAAGCTCCTTTTAATAGGAGCAACCTAATAATTCGTGTGCTGCCTGTCTCATCCACGGACTTAACTGCGAGGTGAAGTGGAGTTAGTCCGTTCAAATCTAATTCAAATACACTTATAAAACTTTAGCAATTTATATCTGAAGCGTTAACATCAGAGCCCCAAGCAAGCAGATAATTTATGCAATTCTCGGATCTATAGTATAGTGTTTATTAAAAATAGAAACGATTACCCTGAGTAGCAGGCCCAATGAAGGGGAGTACTTTATCTTGAGTCCTTGCAGTTAATGTCAATTCCTTTCTCCAAGTAAAATGCAACGCCTATAGCTTGGTCACCCTACGCTGAGACATGTAGCAGATTTATATTGTGTTTGTTTCTTGCCATCGGATTAGCCCCTTTCGAAATAAGGTAAACTTTATGCAATAGATTTAACTATTCATATTATCATAATGATTATGATTGTTTACTTGATCATCCTGATATTTCCATGAAAAGAAGCGAAGTGCAAAGCAGTGAATCCTTCCTCATTATCTGTTTGCATATTTATGAAAGTTTCATTTTCACTTTACAAAAACACTTGGTCAATTTCACTGTAAGCTTGAGCTAGTTGCGAGCAGATAATTTCTACAGACTTCAAATTATTCTTGTAGGCGGCTTAGTGAAGCAGCGTAAAACCTGGAGCGTCCTTCAATCTTCTTATGTCCAACAAATAAATGAAAATACCTTGATGATATGTTAAGTTGAGATAGATTAAACATGAATAAAGAGTGTAATATTTTTATAAAATAATGAACATAATTTGAATAATATTAATTGTGTTGATCTGTGAGAGGGTGAAGAAGCAGCATGAACATGAATTTTGCAAATAGAGGAATAGAAAATAATAAAAATAAGAATATAAGAGCAAGGGGAAAATAAATTTGGAAAAAGAAGAGGGCCGTGCCGGAATTGAACCAGCGACCTATCGATCTGCAGTCGATTGCTCTACCACTGAGCTAACGGCCCTTACTGTTGATTCTAGTCCAAGATGAGTTTATCTACTCTTCTGTCTCTTTACTGTAAATCTAAAAGACCACTAAGCCATCTCGAGGTTTCATTGAGACTGAATCAGAAAGAATAGTCTTTAAAGATATATCCGCTTTAAAGTGTTTGATTAAAGTTATTGAATGAAATTTATCAGATAAAAATAGGAATCCTTAGATTTGTAAATTTGGATTTAATCAAACGTACACTTTAGATACCCCTCATAGGTGGGTGGGCTTATTAATATAGATAGAGTAATGTTCAAACTAGGGCAAAGATCAGCACAAAGACTGAAAGCAGCAGAGTGAGGAAAAACAGGAAGATGAATTGCTTGTCGAGATCCTTCATGCATAGTATGTCAAATCTCCCTTGTCTATTTATGCGCACCATCCCTCGGAGGTAAGCTCTCTCTTGATGCTCCCTCCCATCTTTAAAATTTCTTATCAATTTTAAAGCAATCTATTGGATACATCAAAGGCACGTACTAATCGTTTTCGCCGCCTATCAGCTGGTCATTATATTGAAAAGT
Source organism: Tetmemena sp. SeJ-2015 (assembly GCA_027382625.1). NCBI lineage: Eukaryota > Ciliophora > Spirotrichea > Sporadotrichida > Oxytrichidae > Tetmemena > Tetmemena sp. SeJ-2015. Next base: position 8,805 of record JAJKFJ010021321.1, read on the forward strand.
TGAATTCAACTTTATTGTAGGTAAAATAATTTTTGCCCTTGTTATACTAATTGTCCTAAGGCCTTATAACGTTCCCTTCCTCGTCAACGATATGTTGTCTATTATTTTCACTCCCAGATGACCTATAACTAAGTTAGGCACTGCACATTAATATATTTCCAATCTTCCTAAACTTTTCTTATCTTACCCATTGATTGCATTTTGCATATTCTGATTTAGTAGTCTCTGCTCTTGCCTTAATCTCTTCCTTTATTTCTTTCTGAGTTCTATTTCTAGCTTTTTCAAGTCTGCCTCCTCTATCTTACTATCGCATCTATCTGTGAAATCAAAGTCAGTGAAGAGCCCCTCCTCTAATAGCTGCTTATTTTTGCTGCGTTTCGTGAAATCATAGACTCTCTTCATTGGAATATCCTGGAACTTTATCTAATCCGGTGGAAGCAAGGCAGGAGGAGCTTAGCTTGCCTCAAGATCTGTAATGGAGTTGTGATTCAAGAACTACCCTTCAAAATCTGTTGAGAGCTTATTAGTTTTGCCCATGCCATGCGATTGCAGATAAGGATTATAGTCTCCCGAGAAATTGATGTTGTTCGGATTCTAATTCTATCTCTAAGATAGATTAGCTTACTAATTCTTATTACCAGCGTATGTATTCTCTTTCGTCTCTTCATATTGATTCGCGTGCTTGTCTAAAAAGTGAAGAAATACTTAAATTGATTTGCCTATTTAAGTCTGACTCCTCAGAGATCATACTAAACTTATTATTTTAGGCTATGAGATTGTTCAAAGACTTGCCATTAGGCCCGTACTACTTCTATTGCTGATTGTCTTTAGTTGCAGCTTTGTTATCTGGGTTATTCGGTAGCTGATTTTTTCTGTCTGCTTGATTAGAACTTTCATTCTAAGATTGATTCTGCGATTTCTATTCCTGTTAATTCAATCTCTGCTGCATCATTAATCTGTATTGCTACAGCTATGATTGCATAAATATGAAGACTTAAAGTTGAGTAATAATTTAAGCAAATGAGGGGATTTATTTCCCCTTAGTTTGATTGTTCTAGGGATTGTGTATTTTTAATTTCCTCATCCCCTGTAATAGTTTGTTGCCTAGGCTATCGCCAGAACCTTAATTCATGTTTTAATTTTATAATTTCCAAGCATTTATCTTTTCTCATAAGGAGAGAAAATAAATAAGTAATTCAAATTATTTAACCCAGATATTGATTGTTTCAATTTGTTTAAAAGAATTTAAATGACATCAAATTCGGAAAATTTTAATATAGAAATTATGAAACTTTAAATTTATTATAGATAAATAAATTGAAGGAAAGAAATTTATTAGAGACTCTCTAAAATACCTTTTTTAAATCCAAGTCATGAAAATTATGTGAGAATTATAAAATCGAAGTAAGACTTATGAATGTAAATAAAAGAAGAGAAATTTATTGACCTTACTTAAATATAAACTTTACTCTTTTAAGCTTTCACAGCTTAAAGATCTTACCAATTTGTATTCCCTCTCACTGGAAGGTAGTTTGATTACCATTAAGAGTGAAGTTAGAATCGAGTGGATTCCCTCCTCCATTATTATTTGTGGAGTTTTAATGAGCTTCAATATGAGAATTTACGAGGAAAGTAAGGAATACCACTAGGAATGGCATAAAGTAGTAGTAAAGACACTCGTAGAAAACTTTAAGCACCTTGTAAATCAGGAAAGATACCAAACTGAGTAGTCCAAATCTGTTCTCAGATTCCTTCCAGTTCTTCACTTCTAGTTCAATAGTTGGTGTTTTCTCTCTCAGAGGGAATTTTGAAGAGACTTAGAATAGAAATCTTAGATCTCAGCGACTACCATGAAAGCAATCATGTTGATTGTTATATCCTGAGGGCTGTCAATTGTACAGAGGAGGAGCAAGTTCGCACCCTCGCACAAAAATGTACCGCTAAAGAGCATCAGAGCGATGGCGAACTGAGGATATTTGCGATAGCCTCTCTTTGTGGTCATGAGGGCATAGTTCATCATGTTCAAGGCTCTTCGCATATCTGATTCAATATTTATGTGCAAGATGATTGCAGGAGAGGAAGCGAGTTACCAAGATGTTGAGAGTCTCAGCCTGAGGTGAAAGTATCCTTATTGAAGATCTGATAGAGAGCGTAAAATACTAGAGTCATTTGGATTGTGCAAATGAAGACACAATTGATAAAGTTTCTTGCAACTTCCTCCTCAGTGACTGGAATGATGTAATTCTCATCTGAGCTGTTTAATCTGATCTTCATTTCTGCAGGTGAGCCACTACCCTTCTTGTCTAGAAGTCCATCATTTTCGTTCTTCTCTTCTTCATCACTGCTGAAATTGTAAGATTCATCTTCTCCACTAGCGTTCAAAGCACCTCTCTTAGTTTTCTTGGCTTTCATCGTCGCTTGATGGTGGAACTGATCTCTAAAGCAGAAAATTAAAATTAGGCCATCATTATAATCATAATATCTCTTGTCTGGAATAATTAATCTTTTTAATTTAATTTTTGGAGTCAGGTGACTCTAAGGATTTGATTAAAGCAGGAAAGAGGTATTATTGTGTAGTAATTAACTTACATGTAGAGATATGAGTAAAAAGATATGGAGTAAAAGTCTTCCCCTAGCTAGAAGGTGTGAGTCTCATCCTTCTCTACTTTTCCTACAGAAGATTGGGATGGATTCTCGGTGTGGGGTCTCTTTGTGAGGGAGGTTCTTAAACCGGAGCTGCCTTGAGTTGCGATTGTGTAAAAGATTCTCAATACCACAAATGCTACTATGATTAGCAAATTTCCAACTAAACTTAGAAAGAGGTCAGTGTGTTATATCGTTGCTCACAATTAGTTTACCCAATATTTAATAAGTTCCTCGCATCCACTAAATAAGAAGAAGTAGACGAGTAGATAGCCATAGATTCCAAGAACTATGAGTGTAAAGATCCTGAAGAACCAGTCCTTGAATTCACTCTACTCTCTGAAAACTATAGCAACGAAGGCCATAAGAAAAGCTAAATTAATGTAAAAAATTTTATTAAGAAGTTGGATTCCACAAGCGGCTGTGAAATATATAAGTTGGAACTTGTAGGAGCCATCTGAGGGTTTACAGTTTGAGTCTTTCATCCAAAAGATGGCTATGCTGACTATGATCATGGTTCCATTATAACTCAAGAGCTGGAATTAATCCTTGGTTGAGCTTAAATAGTCATTAACTTTTCGGTGTGATAAACCGAACATACATAATTATAATCCTATAAGTACCTTTCGATTTATTCGTAAAAGTTAGCTGCTTTCTCATAGTGCGAGAGGGGCGAATAGGTTTGATCAAGGAAGAAAGCAGTAGGTAAATGATAGCCTGCGCTATCTGAGAATAGTAGGTGATGAGTTCTATCTCGATCCAATTCATGACATTCTGATCGACTTCAGCTTTGTCTGTATTCACGAACACTATCTGAATGTAGAATATCGCACCTTAATACAGCACGATGCATACAAAATAAGATATGGGAAGAAATAATTATTAAAAGCATATGATGTCGAGGAGTAGCGGGAAAAGCACGCAGTTCTTACCACCAAACTCTGTGACGATAAAACGAAGCGTCTCGAAGCCAAAGCAAGTGGCGTGAGTCAAAAACATTGCGAAGAGTGCGTAGGAAAAAATAATATGATCTATTAAATATAAAGGAGGCTTAGTAGATCACTCCTCCTTCTTGCCACCACAAGATATAGGTATTGAATAGATTAAGTATAATTTTGAAATTATCAAGAGAAATAATTTAATAAATCAAAAACTATAGAAGATTAAGCAACTGTTCTATGTTTTTTTTATTGGTAACAGAAGTTTATTTTTTAACAAAGTTATTTAATCTTTCATAAATAAGTTCAGACAAAAGTGAAAAAGAGGTAATTAAAAATTATGCAAAAATTTAAATAATTTAAATAACTGAGGCATAATCTGAAGTAGATAAGTTAGGTTCATGTAGACGTTAGCTGAGGCTATACGATAGCCCTGAAAAGGATCTAATAGTCTCATATTTTCTCGCTTTAAATAAACCGAAGTTTAATATATTTCAGCTTCAAATCTCAAATTAAATCTCACAAAAATAAAACTTTGATTATACTTAAACATGAAAATTTTATCAGTCGCTATCTGAGTCCATATCAACAAATCTAGAAGCTTACTTTTTCATCCCTAACTCTTTTATTGCTATGGATGTCTCATCGTTTTCTTATAATGGATTTCTGAGTCTCTCATTCTAATCTTCTTGCAAAGGGCATGTGAAACTTTGCTCAAAAAATTATTCAGGTAACTTCTTTAGAGAAATCTTAGGAGTAACTAATTGAACCTTGGGTTGAGGTTGGCTAAGTTTTAACGACTCCTCTTCATTTTAACTTATAAATGGCTCTCTATTTGTGCTTCTAGCTTTTGTCAACTATAAGTTTGTGCTCTCTAATTTTATAATTTACTAAGGTGGGAGCTGATTATTTTATACTCTGTCAAAATTGTTCCTCACCAAATCTTTCTAATCAAGGCCTTGCCTTTATTACTTCTCATTATATGAAACTGTCTTTTTAAAGAACCCTACTATAGCTTATAACTTATTTTGAACCTAATCTTGGAAATTAATTCTTGAGATGCTCTTTTGCTGCTTGATATGAAATCTTCTCAAGTTTTGTTTGTCATTTTCCTTTTTTACATTTTCCAAAAGCACGTCCTAGAGTTTATATCCCGCTTAAGATTTGGATCTGGAGTGACCACCGACAATTGGACTTTCAATTTCTTGAGGCTGCTTATTTTGGATAGAATTAATCAGACTTTACTATTGTTCACTGGGCTCTTGATTTATCTGATTTTAAGGATTCTAAAGCTGTTCCTAATCCGATTTTATAGCTTATAATTAATTTTAATGGAATTCAATTTGAGCGGGTAAAATTTGATCTTCAGGATTCGTCAAACAACTTTAATTAGTAGTGCTTGTAAAGAGGATATTTTCTGGAGTGAGTTAAAACTTGCACTATTTTTAATATAGATTCTTTAAGACATTCATTTGATCTTCTTCTGAAATAGATATGTCCATTTGATCTCTATTGAAGGTTAATTTTTATTCTCTTTGAGTTTCAATTTAGCCAATATAGTTGAGAAAATTAATTTTAAATACATAATAAATTACTTTAGGATTGAATTATTTTTCTCTGTGAGTTATGATAAATTTAATGCAGCAATACTTCCTCCTTCTGGATTATTTGCAGAACTTATCTTGGAAGTGACTTTAGTTTATGAGGAATATTCAGATTCCATTTTCATGGGATCGAAAGGCCAAGTTTAGAAATTTCTCTTATCTATGATTGACATATCATGCATTTTCGGAGAAAGACAATCGAAAAAGTCTTCTTGCTCTTCATTTTCATTTAAATTATTGCCTTTAGCATAGGTATTGATTTCGTAAGTGCTTGGAGAGAGGCATTTAGGAAAATAATTACTTTCTAAGTATTTTATGAAGTCTCTGTTCTGAGCTTAAGATTGCTTTCCCTCTTAAAATAAGCCATCTTGTTGTTACGGATTGCAAAAATCTTAGATAGTATTACGAGTGTTGTTACTTAGTTCCTTATTCCTAACCACTCATTCAAATTCAAAATCGAAAGTTCATTTCCCTTGAGGAGAGGATTATCTTGAAGTTGGCGAATAAAAGGGCGTCACACTTTCTTCACAAGATAGAACTTAAATTGCAATTACCCTTTAAATTGGTGATGATGACATTTCTTGGGAAATTAAGTTTATTTTTACGTTCATTTTTATATTTAAATTCACTAACAGGATTTATGAGTAGAATACTTTCAAAAGTGATTGTAAAGGTAATTATAATTGATTTTCTTCAGTCTTATTTTGTTATAAATGATAAAACCCAAATTACAAATTATAGCACTTCTGATAGCAAGTGCTGCTCAGATTCCGAGTTTAGCTTCCTCAAAGATTTTTCTTGCTTCTTCCTCTCAAGAAAGTGATTTAAAAAAGAGCTATCATGAGTATTTGCAAGAGTACAAGCATTTAATTAATTTGCATTTATTTATAAGCATTCAATCTTTCATAAAGACTACTCCTTTGAAGAATTTAAAAAGGCTTAAGACAGAGTGCAGAAAAATAATTAAGCAAATTTAATATCAGATGATAGAGACCATTAAAAGAGAGATGAAAGGGAGGAAGAAAATAAGAATCAAGAAAAGATAAAGTCACCATCTTTATTTAGATAATATATCTTTCAAGATAGCATTGAATAAATTTTCAGCTCTTGATTTGCAACTTAAAAATAAAGCAAGATCTGAAGATAAAGTCAAGAAGCAAATATTAATTCAAGACCCAAACGATCCTCCAGTTTACGATTAGACAGGCAATTATCCAAGTGTCTGGGATTGGAGAAACTAAGCACTTAATTAAACAGAAGTGAGAGAAGATTTCTCAGTGTCCAATTACAGCTCTGCTTTTGCCATTAGTACTGCTATTGAATATGCTTATGCATTAAAGTATCAGAACTTTACAAAGCTATATTTTTATCATTCTTAAAAGTTAAGTCCTTAACAAATTATTGATTGCTACGAAAATTAGCCCACCTCTGACTTAGTCATGAGATCTAGTAAAAGGTTTAATGAAATTGACTCTGATGATGAAATATATGATATGCTTGAGTGGATCTCAGAATCTTCTCTGAGTTTCGAGAGTGAATATCCCTCGGCTTAGAAGAAATAAGAATGCGCATATTCTTTTTCTCAAGAAGGAGTTTAACTTGTTGGTTTAGGATCTAGAAAAATCTCATCAGCCATTACAGAAATTCTCAAGTCTGCTGTTTATAATTTGGGACCAGTTGTTACACATTTCTACACTAGCAGAAGCTTCTTTGATTACAAATCTGGAATCTATGATAATAGTGAATGCCTTGATGAACTTAATTAAATTATCTACCTCGTGATAGTTGGATATGGATTAGATTCTGAAAGTGGGAAGGCATATTGGATTGTCTAAAACTCTTGGGGAAAGGACTGGGGTGAAAATGGTTTTGCAAGAATTTTGATGGGCGAAAATCTTTGCGAGATAGAGTAATCTCCGATCATTCCCTATCAAGTCTAAGATCCTTCACTTTAGCCTCAGAGATAATACAGAAAAATTTTATTTGACAGAAATTCCACAGAGGCTATGTGCTAAGATGGATCCCCTGCTGCACTCTATCACTCGAAGGGATATGGATCTGGAAAAGACAAAGTGATCTTTTATTTCTATATATTTTTCGAGGGAGGGGCCTGGTGCTAAGGCACAACTTATGACGAAACGATGCTAGACTGCTACTTAAGAAGTTTCAGTGCTTATGGAACCTCAAATGACTATGACTTGCTTTGGCCATAGCCTGTGAAATTCTCCAATGACCCCAATCTTGAACCTCACTGGTACAACTGGAACAAGTTCTATCTTTCATACTGCGATGGATCAGGGCATCAAGGCTATAGAAAAGATCCCATCAATTATAATGGAAGGGATCTATACTTCAAAGGTCATTTATATAGCGGATTATTTTTAGTCAAAATAACACTATGGCTCAATTGAACTATGTCATCAGCCTTTTCAAGGCTGAAAATATAGACACTTTCATGGTTTCAGGAGGGAGTGCAGGAGGACTCGCAGCCTTCTTCTGGATGGATTTCTTAGCCGATTATCTTCATCAGAAGAATCCCAATATCCATGTGTTTTATATTAAACTTATATATATTCCATATTCCATTCATTTAATCATTCGGCGTGTAATTGCATAAAATTGTTTGGTTCTCCAGACAGTGGATTCTTTTTAGATGTTGAGAAACTCAACGAAGGCATCTACTTCAACAGCTTCATGAAGAGTTTATACAACATCAGCAACCAGGATGATTCATAATTTACTATTTTCAAGCACTCAAATATTTTTAAAGATTCTCTGTTCCCTAACTAAAAATGTATTGAGGGTTATAAGAAGATTGATGATAATCTGAAATACGCGTGCATGATGCCTGAATATCTAGTCAAGCACATAGATTCACCCATGCTCATACTTTAATCCCTTTACGATGCCTGGTAACTTCCCCAGCTAGTTGGAGTTCCCTGCCTATAAAGAATAATTATGTTTTTATGTTAAGCGATATGTCCTGGTCTGGAAATATTCTCTAGTGTTCTTAAAATTATAATTCACTCTAAAATCTAAGTTTAGTCTACTTGTCATCAATAGATTTTAAATTCTCCACAAGAGTTTGATATGATAGTCGGATTCAGAAACAATCTCGTAAGCAGTCTAAAAAGCGCAGCTGCAGTGAAAAATAATCTCTCAGTGTGGGCTATTGGTTGTATCTTTCATGTTAAAGGCAATCCCAGATCTAGCGACTACTCTTCCATGTTCTAGGTTCCCCTGGGAAGCGGCAACACTTATGAGACGGTGCTTTTCGATTTCTAATAAAAGGTTGTTCAATCTCAAACTGGAAGGAAAGGCAACAAGCATACTAATTAATTTATTAGGCTAAATATTTCTAAGCATGGATTTACAGATGAGTATCAAATAATTCGCATCGACAGCCTCTACTGGCCAGAAAATACAGGTTGCGCCTATTTCTAAATGGAGGATTAAAATACTCCTTAGTGAATCCAATTTTGTAAAAAGAACATTTTTAGATGCCTCTTGAATATTAAATTTTCATATTGTAAATGCCTTTAAAAGTGAAATTCAGAGGAAATTTATTTTAGTAAATGATTGCTAATTTTCTGCTTTCTTTTTATAATTTAATTTCTCTTGAATCATAGTTTAACCATGTCCAATATTTTGTCCATAATTCTAACTGACTAAAATTAGAGAAAGCATTTAATTAAATTTAACTTACATAGAATGCTAGCAAAGCACTCAAATATTCTATATTCATTTCCTTATGTTAAGGTCAGCAACCTTCATTCTTTTCCATTGTACATGCGTAGCTGTATCCGTGTATTTAGTAGAAGGGTTACTATTGCGGGTTGGTAAGATTTGATTAAGTGAGCTCAAAATTAAATCAGAGTTAAGAAATCACAATTTATTTTAATTGAGCTAGTAAGCCACGATAGAAACCCTTATAGCCCTCGTTTGCAAGGGTCCATTAAACGCATTCTATTCCGCTGTTGAACAATTTAGTCTTCCTGCCTTGCTGCACCATGATTCGACGCCTCACCACGTCAAACGGATATGCCGCGAGAGTAGCAAATAAAGTTATTACACCTCCATAGAATAGCTAGTTGAATAAAATATAATATTTTTATGATGGGATGAAAGTTTTTATAGTTAGCTATACTTGGCATAATTCCACTCATTAGCATGATTAAAAAAATGTAGAGATGCTCATCTATTTTTTTATTATAAGATTGTTAGACCCGTATCGTATATTCCAAAATAGAGGCTGCGATAGATGAACACTCCAGAGAGAGAGACAGTCAACCCTTTGAAGAAACCTTGCACTCCCTCGATCTGGTAAATTTTCCTGAAGCAGTCGAGCATGCCCTTGAACTCCCTATTTATCTAATTTGATATGGAGATAGTAGATTTAAATATTTCTCTTAGTGGTCCCTGGATCTGACTGCAGCCTAGAAACTACAAACACGAATGGATAGCCCAAGGCTATTTATGTTATGCCTGATAGACCTCCTGCTAAAATATTCTTTACTACCATTCTTGTTGGTTAAATTTTATTTCACAATGAAAATGTTATTTTATATTCGGATTTATTTAATAGAATAGAAATTATGTTAGCACTTATAATTTGGAGAATCTCCTCTAGAATTGAGAAAGGAGGAAGTGTAGAAGTGCTTGGAGGAGAGGAGTAGCAAGTTTTGAGGGATAGAGGAGAGGCAGTTAGTAAAGTTACCCCTCCAGAATGACATGAGGCCCTGCTCAGTGTAGACCCTGAGTGCACAGTCAAGAAGGCCCTTGTACCTCTAGTCTGGGGCAAATTAGCTATGAACATGTTGCACTCAATGGCCTAAATAAAAAAGAGACAATTTGTTGGAGCTTAGTTTTATTTTCTACTTTAATTCCATTGTATCCAATTCAATAATATATTTCCTAATTTCTTAGAACGGAATTCTTTTTTCTAATTAAAGAAGAGTAATTTGTTTAACTGTAATGTATTTTTCAATTGCTTTATATTTGACATAAAGTAATAACATAAAGTAAACTTTTATTTATATATAAGAGTTTTGACTTGGAGGAGTGTTTTGATTCTATCGAAAGGTGCTAGTCCAGTCTTCGATATGATAGAGCCGAGCAGAGACTCTTTAAATGCGAGGATGTAGAAGTAGTAGGGTGAGTCTGAAAAAATTTGGTGGAATCAGTTCTCATACTTCTGTAGTTGAAACATCTGCTCCTTAAAGTAAATACTTTGGAAATCACTCGGCTTTTACAACTACTGCTGCTTCTCCTTCTTTTTAGAATCATCGTCTCAAACATATCTTAAACTAGCATAGTAAAAAAATATATCCTTTATAAGGTTAAGAGTTATTAAAAAATTTACTCTTGCTAAAATCCTGATCTAAATACTTTAATTAAGAGTGCAACTATACAATTAAAAATGCTAACTATAGGTATCATATCATATCCTATTTTATGTTCTAATTTATTTTTCTGATTTAAATTGAATAAGTCTCCAGACATTTTGAAAATTAGAATATTTTTGGAGCCCTCAACAATAATTATCGTCAATTAAACTTTGCTAATATTTTATTCTATGCCACTAAAGACGGAGCAGTCGTATATTGATAAGTAATTGGATTTTTCTTTAATCTAATTTGTATATAATCTGAAATGAGCGGCAAAAGGAATTCCTCAAAGAACGGGAAAATCTAATTAGCAAAAGCAAGGTGAGGGAGCTACGACTTTAAAAATAACTGCCTTCTTCGATCGACAAGCCACAGTGCCCAAGGACCCAAATAGAACTAGCACAAGCGGAGGGTTCACTATTGGAATTGCAAAAACTAAGATGGATGCGGACAACAACCTCAAGGAACAGATTCAAGCTCAAAATAAATAAAGTGCACCGAGTAATTAAAATGGCAATGATTCTAGACCCTAAAATTCTTTTACTCAAAAATTTGTGATGTAGTAAAGCCATACTGATTAGAATTATTGCTAGATAAATATCAAATAGTCTCAAATTTTAGACTACTAAAACTTTATCAATTTTTTTATTTAAAACTGTATTCTTATAATAAGAAGAAGACTACACTAGTTCATGTGATGATAATTAATTATATGTTTTAATGATATAAAAGTATGAAAATAGTCCGAGGGCAGATGCTTACGACTAGTTTAACCGAGAGTCAGAGGATAATAACTCAAGTCAGCATCTAAAAATAGAAAAATACTCTTGCGAATGGCGTTTAAATGTTCAATCACAGCTAAACATTTAGTCACACTTAGCAAAAATAAACCAATTTAAAAGTTGCCAAGACCACCTCCTAAGATATAGAGAGTAAGCATTTGAAACTTGATTCTGATTCATTTACCCCTTTCATTAATTGTGGTGGTAAACTTATATGCATAGTGAAGGAAGAAGACAGAGAAAGTTATGATTAGGAATCTCATTAAAGTCAGAGTCAATCAGTTAAAAATTAGATGAATAGAGAAGAGATAAAAGAGAGAAGACAGAATTAGGAGGAAGAGAAAGAAGAGGAGGTAAGATTTTTGAAGTTCCTAATTCTGATTAGAAAAATGACTCCACATCGAAATAGTCAAAGGGGGACAGATAAAAATCAACTGAGCAAAAAGGCAAAGAGAAAGAGATTTAGATTTTGAGCTTGATCCAAGAAAGAAATACTCAGTGAATTTTGAACGGGTGGTTTAAGATTTAAGTCTCCCAGGGAGATATCACAGATGAGAAAGTGGATGCGATAACTAACGCTGCAAATGAATATCTTAGCCACGGAGCTGGAGTAGCAGGCGCTATTATGAGAAAAGGAGGATAGTAAGTTAGGGAGAGACATTTTATCGTAACTATTTATAGTGAAATCCAGAGAGAGTCAGACAAAATAGTTGAGAAGTATGGCAAAGTCAAAACTGGAAATGCAGTCGTGACTGGCCCCGGAAAGATGGAGAATGTCAAATTAATTATCCATGCAGTTGGCCCAATTTGGAGAAATGTAAGATTCCTCACCTTCATTATTGAAACTAATTATAGAGAGAGCAAGATGTGGAAGACTTGAAGAGTTGTGTTTTCAACACTCTGAAATTAGCTCATAAGTACAAACTTGCTTCTGTCTCTATCCCAGCTATCTCTTCAGGCATCTTCGGCTTCCCCAAGAGACTCTGTGCTTAAATCCTCTTCAGCGTAGTTGAGGATTTTGTGAGGCAGTTGACTTTTTATGACGAAGAAGATTAACTTATTCCAAAGACTACTATGAGAGTAGTGAGATTCACAAACTTTGACTATCCCACCAATGCTGTCTTTGAGCAGCAGTTTAGAGAAAACTATGTAGTTGAAAGTGAGGAATTCTAGAGTAGAATATAGAGAATTTAATAGGCCAAAGAAAGAAGGATGGCAGAGAGAATTAAAGAAGCTGAGAAAAGGGAATAGCAGCAGCAGCATACTTCGGAATAAGAAGGCCTTTCTAATTAAATGCAGTAGAGAAGTAGCTCAAGAGAGGAGCATTAAGAAAGGAGAAGGGAAGAAGAAAATATTACTCAGAAGTAATTGAAGAACTAGTTCGAGGAAAAGACTATCCTAAACTCCAATCATTAAAATGGAAAGCAGAGAAGATGAACACTTTTGACCAAGAGACATAAAACTTGATTTTATTTGAAGCATACAATTGACGGTGAAAGATTAATTTCTTTGATTATTTTCTAAATTAAATTTCTAAGCTTACAAAGAAAGAGCAACAAATATTTTTCTCCCATTATTAAAGATTTATTAAATGGAAGAGGGAAAAGAGAACTAGTAGCCTGATCTACCTATTTAAACCTCTTCAGAAGATTCTGAGTAGTTAAACATTGAAACTGAAATATAGCAAAAGCTGACCTTGAACAGTGAAAGCACAGGAGGTAATTCTGAGAAAGCTCCTGAGCAAATTGCTGAAGCCCAGAGAGAGAATGTATCCGAGGATAGAGGAGAAAATGAAAATTAGAATTAAATCCAATCTAAAGAAGAGCCTTAGAATCAAACCTGAGGATGTGGTGCCAACTGAAATTTAAGCTGAAGAAGAGAATAAGAACGCATAGTAGGAGGAGCAATCGTCCAATCAAGATATTGATGGTGTGCAGCCTAATCAAAATGAAGACGAGCTATCGATCAATTAAGATAGTGATGGGGTACAACTTAATCAAAAGGAAAATAAGGAAATTAAGAATGAAGAAGAAAAAGAGGGGCTGTAAAATTAAGAAAATGCCTTGAAAGCTAAGCAGGAGTAGTAGTAAAAGCCTGAAGTTATCACTAAATAAAACTCTATGCCTTAAGCTGATTTAAAAAATGCATAAGGTCTAGATGAGGAACCAAAGTAAGAAAATTAACCTGAGATAGAAAGTTTACCACAGGAAAATATTCTCACAATTACTGAGGTTAATGCTAAAGAAGAATACGTTATACTGAATGGGTTCTTAAAGGTAAGATTCAAGTTTTACTTAATTTCTTAGGTCTAAGTCATCTTGGGTGACATCACCAACGAATAGGTTGATGCAATTACGAATGCAGCTAATGAATATCTTAGTCATGGAGCAGGAGTTGCTGGCGCTATCATGAGGAGTGGAGGATAGAGCATATTTATATTTTATCTTAGAATTTGGATACGACATCTAAAAATAATCAGACGATTGGGTCGATAAATATGGGAAAGTGAATACAGGTGAAGCAGCCTTCACTAGCTCAGGTAGAATGAAAAATGTTAAATACGTTATTCATGCAGTCGGCCCTATCTGGAGAACAGTAAGTTTCTGCTCTTAGTCAAGCAAACTCTTATTATCATATCGCAGATAGTGTTATTATTTCTTATACTTAAGAGGCCTTAATAATTTTTAGGGGAGAGAGGAGCCTATGCAGTTAAGTAATTGTATTGATTCTACATTTAAGAGAGCAAAATAATTGAGTTGTGAGTCTCTATCTATCCCTGCTATATCTTCTGGTATTTTTGGATTCCCTAAGGATCTCTGCGCTCATATTCTATTCGATCGAGTTGAAGAATTTGCCAAAGCACATACTTACCAGAATTAAACCGTTGACATATTGACCAATGATCAGCAAGAGGCATTAAAAATAAAAAATTGATGCCTCTCTTTATACATTTTTTGTTGAGGCTTAAGAATTATCTTCTTCTTATAATTCTTGACATTTTATCTTTTTATAAGAACCAGTAGATAAAGATGTAAAAGTCTCTGATTAGGGGGAAGAAGAGGAGACAAAAGAAAATATCTTAAAGTAAAAGGCTTTGAAGAAAGAGCCAACTAAGCTAAAATTGGTGCGTTTCACAAACTTTGATACCCCTACCTATTCAGTTTTCAGTTCTGAGTTCAAGGCTAGGTATGTCACAAACAGCAAGGAGTACTAGTATAGACACTCCTAAGGCCAGAAAGGTTAAAAAAAGGCATAGGGACAGAAGAAAGAAAATAAAAAAGAAGGAGGAGGATTGGGAAGCAGTTTGTCAAAAGCAAAATAATGGTTAAAGAAACATTGATATGATTAATCAGTGGTATGTTTCTTTAATTAATTCGCAGTGATTATGCCTTAATAAGATTAAAAATTGTTAAAACTTCATTGTATACTTAGTTAGCTTTCATTTATTCTTAATAAGGGAGAGAAATAAAGAGTGAACATATCACAAATAATCTATAATAAATTTTAACCTTCACTCACTAGAGATTTAAGTAGTACAACAAATGAGTTTCTTTTGCACAAATCGAAAAAGTTAGAATAAGAAAACAGCCCATACTAATACTGCTTCTACAAAACCCAAACCCTAAGAAAATCATAAACAAATTAAAATCAGGAGTACAAACTAGAAGTAACTATTTTAAAAGGAGATCAATGATGATAAATAAAACAAAATTTCTTCTTTTTCCTCTAAGTAGAAGTCTAATAATGCTGCTGGTGCTGGTAAAGAGGAAATCAAAAAATAAATTCCTGCTACTGTTGATGATACTGATTAAAATAACAACCAAAATTGGAATTAAGACTAATTTTAAAAACCTGAAAATTAAGTAGCCGAAAATTAGCCAGATAAGGATACATTGGAAAAAGGTCATGAAGATACAACTCAAGTTCAAAAAAATATTTCTCTCATAGAATCAAACACTCAATAAGTTTAGCAATAGGTAGTAGAGAGTGTTGATTAACAGAGACAAGAGAGCGATGTATATTCGAATAAAGCGAATATCTTGCAAGTGAGATAGCCTCGCGGAGATGGATCAATTCCTTCCAAAACTCGATAATCTGAAGAGAAGAAAGGAGAAAATCAGAATCATTAGGAAAAAAGCAAAAGTCAAAGCCAAACATAAAGCAACATAGAGGCACAAGTGCAAGCACTCTCAATCACAAAAGTAAATGTTTAAGAGTAGTATGTTATCTTGAATGGATTTTTGAAGGTAAGAAAATTCTAAATTTAAAGATTTATTTAGGTCCAAGTTGCCCTTGGAGATATTACTGATGAGAATGTCGATGCAATCACAAATGCAGCAAATGAGCGCCTGATGCATGGTTCAGGAGTGGCAGGTGCTATCATGAAGAAGGGTGGATAGCAATTAATGCTTTTTAATTTGATAGTAGGTGCAAATATAATCAGATGAGTGGATAAGATAGTACGGAAGAGTTCCAACTGGATCTGCAGCTTACACTCTCCCTGGCAAAATGAGAAATGTGAAATGGATTATTCATGCTGTAGGCCCTGTCTGGAGAACTGTAAGTTTACTCTTTTAGCAACAAATAAACATATGTTTTATATAACTAAGCTTTAAATACATTCATTATAGGGGAAAGAAGAGCCTAAGTAATTAGGTGACTGCATTGATTGCACACTAGGCTATGCAGGACATTTATAATGTGAGTCCGTTTCCATTCCCGCCATTTCATCAGGAATATTTGGATTCCCAAGGGATCTATGCGCCTACATTCTTTTCTAGCGCGTTGAGGAGTTTGCTAAAAACCATTGCAGCTCAAACGAACAAGCATCTAGGCATTAAAATTACCAGGAGTATGAAGATTCAAACATAGATAGTTTATCAAGTTCTAAGGCTTAAAGAAAAAGGCCTACCACTCTTAAGCTAGTTCGCTTCACAAACTTCGATAACCTCACATATTTTATCTTCAGCGCTGAGTTCAGAGCGAGGTATGTTCCCCAGAGTTAGGAATATCAGGAAAGATATCCCTCATAACATAAACCCTAAGAGAGGCCTTCATAGTACAATCCCTAAGAGTAGTAGACTTCATCGCCTAAGCCCAAAGAACGGTCTTCATAGCCAAATTTCAATGAACAGTCTTCATTACACAATCACAAAGAATAGTCTTCATAGCACAAGTCCAAAGGGTAGTAGTCATCCTAGAATCAGTCCCGAGAGTAATCATCAAGGCTAAAATTTCAAGAGCAGCCTGTGGAACAAAAGAGATAGAAGGATCAAAAGGCTGAAGAATAGAGTTGGTCCATATGGAATTATTTCTAATGAAAAAAGCGAGGTATATTTAATGATCAATACTCTGGATTTAATTATATCAGCAGCTTCCTTTTTGAAAGGGTTCTATGAATAACGATTTTCCTGCAAATAGAGTAGAATAAATCAAGAAAGTTAAACAAAATGCATGCTTATATATCTCCAAATTAAACTGTATCCCAGTAATAACTCCTTAGTTAATTATTATAATTTAATAAATTAAGTAGTATATCATGAAACCTTAACCAAAATATCTGATAAAACAAGGGCCAAAAGGAGAGCTTGCTGTTGTATTTATAAAATTTCTATTTATTAAGGATTGAATTCTAATTAAAATTATTGAAATACTTCAATCCTGGCTAGAGTTAACTAATTTATAAGTTTACTTTTTGAGGTTCAAGTAGCGAAAGGAGATATCACAGAGGAAAGAGTTGACGCCATTGTGAATGCTGCAAATGAAGAGCTGAGGCATGGGTCAGGAGTAGCAGGGGCGATACGCGTGAAAGGAGGATAGTAAGCTTAGAAGGATTTTCATTTTAAAATCTTTCTGCAGGTAGGTCATGCAAGAGTCCTATGAATGGATCAAAGAGTTTGGATCAGTGCCTACAGGAGCAGCAGCCTACACAAGAGCTGGAAATATGACTTGGCTGAAGTATATAATTCATGCAGTTGGGCCTATTTGGAGAACTGTAAGAATGAACTTTTCAATTGCAACATTTTCAAATGAGTTTTGAAAAGCTTTGCATACCAGCCTTAAATTATAGGGTGAAAAAGAGCCTGAGCTTTTGGCAAAGTGTATAGATGCCTCACTATAGAGAGCAACAAGATTGAAGATTTCATCCTTATCATTTCCAGCTATCTCCTCAGGGATATTCGGATTTCCCAAACCTCTCTGCGCTCAGATTATGTTCGAAAGAGCTGAGAATTTAAGTTTATTTATCAAATTTAATAAGATAGATGTTTATATTTCTCCCTCTAGAACACCGAGGATTCAACAACTGTGAGGTTGATTCGTTTCACAAACTTTGACTCAGAAACTTATGAAATTTTCAGTAAGGAATTCAAAAATAGATATTCCAAAGAGCCCAAGTAAGAGAAAACTAATCTTAATTTTAAATAGGTTATGAACTGCATGTTCATATCGCTTTCTTTCATTCTTGTTTTGGTTAATTTTTCTTACTTTTGACTTGAGAGTTTACTTTTTCTTGAAATCAACAGTAATATTGATTCTATTATTTGTAGCCAATTTATTATTTCAATAAAAACTCAAAAATTCTTTCACCTCAATGGAGCCATCATATCCCCAATTTATAATGATTTCCCTCATTAAAATGTCTTTATTTATTAACTATATCCCTAATAAGCAAAGCCACAAAACTTTTATTTCAGTTTGCTTAAATGCTTTATTAAGCCTAAAAGCAACCTACTGCTTATGCTGCGTAAGAACCAAGTAGGCCAGCTATCTAATTAGCAAATTCAGTATAAGACAATTCAAACCTAGATAGATAACAGCGAGTGCTTGTTCGACCCCTCCTATGATATGCAGACTATCATCAACCAGCCAGTAAGGTCCCTTCTTAAGCAAAATACTGGCGCAAGTTCACTCATCGGAGTGCAAACTGATAAGACTTTAAAACTCTACAACTCTCAAGATGTCAAGAAAGTGTTTGCACATCAAAACGAATTTTCCAAAAAATGATGATTTTTAAATTATTTTCCGCTGCTTTTCCTGAACAGTAGAATCAAATTGTGCAAAACAAATAGCATAAGCTGAAGGCAGAGCTCTCATTCTATGAACAACTTGACCCAAGCAGTAAATCTAGAATGGTGAGCTCACTTTTTCACAATGTGGATGGCGGCTTGCTTTTCGCTTCGGATGAAAAAGGACAGCTGCACTACTTTGACCTTCACTCCTTAAAAGGAAGCAACAAATACTCTACTAGTGATTTATAGTTCATGATCAGTCCAAATGCACCTATCTAACATAAAAATGTTTGAGACGAGGAGGTGAGTAAATTTTGAACATATAAGTTTGCCTTAGAGCTATCAGAATCACAACTTATTTGGGTTGAGTATGGCCATAAGCGGAGGAGTGGCTCTGTTTGATTTGCAATAGGGTGAGAAGGTAATTTAGCTGAGAGATTTGCAAGCTATCTAGACCAAATTCTACCCAGGAAATACAAACTACCTAAACCCAAATTCACTCACTTTATTGATTCTTACTCTTATTGTTAAATCAATTTTATGTATAACTTTAGGAGTGCAAACTGTGCAAGGGAGTCTGGAACTTTACGATATAAGAAACATGAGTGGGCATGTGCTAGTCTTCAACGAATAATTCCATCAGCAAATGGCCAAACACGAAAATGATCTTTAACTTGAGCAAGAATTCAAACAGCAAATGAGATAGCTAAAGAGGCAGTAAACTATTTTTAATCAATTTAGAATGCTTAAGTGTAAAGAGTCAAGTTTTCATTTTGTGTGGAATTTATGTGGGAGATGATTCCAATATGAGAAGAAAGCAAAAGGAAGCATATAAAGAAGAGGGTAGATAATTTGAAAACATGAGGTAGATTCTAGATCAGAAACTGACAAACGAGGTAAAAGTTAAAGAGATTAACAATACTGATCATTTTGTGGTGAGGTCAGATCCTTTACTCAAACCAAGAATCAATATAAAAGAGTGTCACAATTGTTTAAATTGAATGATAGGTTACAGAAGCTCAATAGACGTTCAGAACTAGATAAGTGACTTTGAATTCATGGACTCCACTAAGCTTTTGGCATTCACAAAGGGTCAAGTTATAAAAACATTCGATTTCTTTTCTGGCTCTCTCGAAAAGTAAAGTCAAGAAGTGTTTTGGCATCAGAGACGCACAAATGATTTTAATTAAAATATGGATGCAAGATTAAAATTGTCTAGATTCTGAGGCTGACATCGCTAACAATTTTAGATCCACTAATAAGATATTCCCAGTGGTAAGCAATACTCTAATTCAAGAAGGGGCATAAAGTCAAACTTGCGAAAGCCAAAGCCACCTCTACTTTATGCTAACTCCTCACTACATCTATCTATACGACTCAAGGAGGAATTCTATAAAACCGCTAACTGAGACTTTTATTACAAGCTACACTTCAGTCATTCTTTTATTGCACTTTCTTTCTTTAAATTAATTCCAGAACGAATGTGTTTAGATTTTCAAGCCAGTAGATTTATAAATTCAGAGGAGGCCAGTGTAGATGATGGGCATTCCTTTTAAGGAGGGTTTCTAGTATCCACAGAATACTCTGGCGTGTTAAGATATTCTCTGTCTCAAAAATATACTGCCCAAGTTTTATAAAGTCAAGAATAAGCTTTTTGAATTTAAGTAATTTCCATTATAAGCAGTTTAAGTGCGATATCTCTTTCACATCATAATTTAATAAATTAAAACTGGTTTGAAAGAGAAATAAAAATCTTGAGTTTTATAAAATGTTCTCCTCAATATCCATATCCGACTGCAGCTGTTGGATATTTAGGAGCGATTTCTGAGAAGAACTCTCCATAACTTATCTTACCATCTAAGTCCAAATCCATCTTGGAAAATAGAGCATCCAGTTCCCTCTCTGTTGGATAGAAATCATAAACCTCTAGCAGTTCCTTGAAATCTGAGCTCATTAAGTAGCCTTTATGATCTTGATCCAGGGTCTAGAAAGCTTGGCTAATGCTAAAGTTTTGAATCGATATGATCTACTGCCTCAAAGCAAAATGCATTCTTGGAAAATAAAAAGTTGAAATTTTTAAGCTTCTAGATTCCCCTCGTATCTGAGGATGTTTCTGATAGCGTCTCCAAATTCAAGCTTAGTCTTAATTGAGATGGCCTCATCTGGTGTTCTTGCTTCATAGTTGGGTCTCTTGTTGCTCAAATGATCGCCATAGATAGTGTCTGAGGGAGTGAGTGCATCTGTGAACTCTAGGTACCTGAGCTTATAGTCATGATTTCTGTCATGTCTCTTAAACCAAAGATCCAGTTCTTTCTTGTCGATCAAATAGACTCCCAACTTTCTGAAGCCTTCCTCCAAGTCTTGCTTATAAATCTCACCTGGGAGAGTCTTATCGAAAAGCCTGAAAGCATCTAGCAAGTTGAAGTCCTACTTCAAAGCTAACTACTGCTTCTACTTCTCGATCTAGGTTTCTATATCTACAAATGAAACTAAAGTCTGAGCGAGAGCGTGCTGTTATTTAAAGATAAGTCATAGAGGTTTAAAACTGATATTGTGGGCCAAGATAGTGTCTTCTTCTAAGAGGACTTGAAACAGTTCTGGGTGGATCCACTTCGTTCTCATTTGCTTAGGGGCTGTCAAAAAGATCCTCTTGCTGCTCCTGTTGTTGTTGCTAGTCCTATTCATCTTTATTTTCATAATCCTCCCTGGACTACTCATGAATAACACCATCATTCAATTAGTCATTTCTATCTGACTCATTAATTCTTTGGTTGCTCTGTTGTCTCAAGAATAGCATCTCCTAATCTTGAATTGAATCCTGCTCATTAGACAGACTTCCGAAGCCACTTATCGCAGAGGGTCTACCGTCCTTAACTTCCTCTTCTGAGATATCTGCTAGTTGGTGCCTCTTTCTATCAAGATATTTTTTAATTATTACAATCATAATCAGGAAATTCTGAAATAATTTAAAAATTAATAAAGGTATTAAGGCTGGGCTTTGATTTCTTAATTTTGTGAAGTAAGTTGCTTATTTTGAGCAGAGGTAGCAGTCTGATTATTATTCTAGAAGCCTTTGGTGGGAGAAGGGGTAGTTTGCAAGCTGGCTATGTTATTGGTGAATGTAGTTGTTGCTGTCTGGTTTAGTTGACCTTTCTTCTAATTTAATTGAAAGGACTTGCAAATTCAACTTTAAATGAAAATCATTTGAAGCTTGTTACTTCCTGAGAGGAGTGGCATGTTCTTCTCTTATCCCATAGAGAATGAAGTTCCTTCTCTGCTCACTTTCTTATATTGATTCTGGAGAGGCCTAAACATTTTGGATCTTGGCTTGCTTATTCTATTCGGTCAAATGCTTAGGATTTCAATAATAAATAGTCTAAAAAATTTTTAAAAATAAATGAGTATAATTTCTAATAGATGCCTGTAAGTTATTTGACTTCTCCCGCTATGGGGTGCTGTAGCTATTGATTCTTTAATCCTGAATAAGCATCGGCTTGTGTGTAGACTTTGGTGCCTCCTAATAAGTTTGACTAGGCTTGCCATCAAAGCTAGTGAAGTCCCTCAGCACAATTGGTTAAGGAGCTTATTACTACTGCTGCTACTGTTAATGAGTGGAATAATTTTAATTTATTTTGTCTCTCTAGCTGCGGTCAGTTTCTGCCCTCTCTCTATATTTGGAATTGGTGATTGACTGACAGGTGAAAGCTTCTCGAGGTGATCACAGAACTCAGTATAAGTGATGCGACCATCTCTATCCTTATCTAGTCTGAAGAAAAGGTGCTCCACCTCAAGCGACGATGTTTGGATACCGTTTCTATTCATGAAATACTTCAAGTCATCTCTCAGCAAGCAGTTCATCTTGTGAGTAAAATTATTACTAGCTTAGAAAAATTCATTAACATTTGTAAAGAATGGTTTATCAATTGCTCTGAAGGCATCTAACCTGGAAAAATCAGGTCTATTCTTGAGTCTGTCCTTTTCTCTCCTAAGCATCTTGAGTCCAATGATTTCTTCTATAATGACTCTGGCCATAAGGTTTTCGACATCAACTGGGAGTCTATCATAGAAGCCTACATACTCCTCATATCTGTCTTGGCATCTCTTTGAAAGCACTTAGTCGGTATTGGTCACAAGTAGAGTCATAAACTCACTGAGGGAGAGTAAGGTATCAGAGTCTAAATCATAGTGACTCAGCAGATCCACCATGTCCACTGAGTAGCAGTTGTATCCATTTAAGAAATATATATCTTTATTTACTTAGAGTTTTATAAAATCCATTTTAATTGTCCTTGAGGAAGCTTGTGAGGTCGAGGGCTGAGATAGTGTGATTATTTAGGCGATTAATTCTCTTGAAAGCCGCCTTTGGATGGAATCTATAATGTTCGCACAGCTCAATTCTTCTGCTCTCGATCTATCCACAATTAAATTAGAAACTCAAGCCAGAGACAAAGAAATCGAGGAATAGTTTAGGTTAAAACTATTTGTATCCAACTTACATTCTTTTCATGAGCAGAGAGGTTGTATAGATATTCTGCAAAAGCAAGCTCTGTTTCTAATTTCATCATCTCCTTCAATCGAGCACAGATAATTTCCTTAAAATGTTTGATTCAGAGGAGAAATAAATTAAATTCCCAAAATTATTACAATTTTCTTGAAGTACTTGAGAATTTTGGCCACTTTGAGTTTTTATATTTTGTTTGGTGATAAGATTGATTAAAATATAATTCGTGTGAATAATGCAGGGCCAATTAGAAGCTTCCTCTGAGTAGTAGCATAACCAGATGCAGCAAATCTTCTTTTAAAAGCGAAACTCAACTGCTGGAGCAATATCCTCAGCCAGGAGGCTTAAAATTGTACTTTTTTGGATTAGAATAAATACATTTAGAGATGTTGAGAACGGGGAGCACTTATTTCACTACTCCAAAGGTTAGATAATTAGTCAGGAAAAAAACTAAAAACATGATAGATCTAAATTTTTGCATATGCGAGAAATGTGAAAGCCTTTTTTCTTGATTGGCTAAAAATTTTTAGTTTTTTTTAAAACCCAATGAGAAAGAAAAAAAAAAAGAAGAAAAAGGAAGGGAAAAAAAAAAAAAAGGAAAAGGGTTTTTTTAAGAAAATTTTCCAAAATTTAACCGGGGGAAAAAGAAACAAAAATTTTGCCCCTTTTTAAAAATAAAAAAATTTAAAAACTTTTTTAAAAAAATATCCATTCCCTCAGGAACAATACTGCTGCTATCTATCCCTAAAAAGACGACAATCGACTTTAATCTAAAGTTAAAAAATAATTTTCCATTGCTTTTATTCTCCTAATCTATCACATAATCAAGGCAAGTGTCTCCGACAAGAAAGAAAAAGGGACCTGCCAAAATAGTACTCCTTAAAAAGAATGCATCACACGAGCAGCTTATAAACGCAACTCTAAGAGAAATCAAAGCCAAGAGGGAGCTAAAGCATAATTAGGTCCATATCATCGAAGAACCTCTTTATAATTAGACAACTACATCACCTCACTATCATCCTTAAAAGAAAGAATGGTTTTTATTTTATCCAATTCCAGATGATTCTAATAATCCACATGCTGCTCTAGGCAATCTATTTCTAGGATTAAAAAGATAACATTAAGCCTCCTAAGGGGATCTCCTCTCCCCTTACTAAAATAAAAATAGCTCACGAAACCATAAACTCCTAAAAAGCTAATCAGTAAAAACTATAGAAGTCTCAGGAGATCATCATCATAATAATCAATATAAATAAAAAGAAGAAGATACCACCATTTTTGAGCCCATTCAATGGAAATCCTCTGCAAGTAAAATGGTCCACTCTAAACCTGCTTAACCTATTGAATTTACTCACAACTCAGTTACTAATTTAAAGTCAAGATATGTACTTGGAAATTTGTATTCCAGAGTGCACTTATTCATTATATATGAAATCATGCTGACTTCTAGACCACCTTCTTTTAGAAGAATAAGACTTAAGCTCCTTAGAAAGGGGCACCTAGAAACCTACTCTCTGTGGCTTTTGCAGCTAATATCAGAGCCTATCTTTTGAAATACCGATCGAATAACGATGTGAAGAAGTAAGAGGAACAGCCAGAGCTAGATGAAATGGAGCAAATGGATATTGCAGTTAAACAAATATAGACCAGACAATAGGAGGAGAAGGATACGAAAGAGAAGTAACTTACAAATACTATCCATTTCTATCACATTCTACTTTTTGTAAACTTTAGCTTTTGCCAGTTTGTCAGAGATTGAAGCTTTCAAAGGAGGAAAACGCTCTCAAAACTTATGAGAAGATGGAAGAATACTGGCGAACTCAAAAAGCCTTTTTTGCAAAGAGGTTCAATCGCAGTCAGGAAGAGCTTTTGATGACGCAGTCTGAAAATTACAGAGAGCAGATAATTGAACCTCAAGAGACTCTGATTGCTCACAACAGCAACATACCGGAGAGGTTTGGTAATGACTACTGGCTACTCACCTTGCGCTAACCTGATATAGAGAAAGAGCCTATGACTAGGGGAAAGAAGGGAGTCAAAAAAATTGTTTGCTACAAGTAGACTGCACCTAATAGCGATATCAAATGATCAATCATTATAAGCTATTTTGATGCATAATATCCAAGTTATAAAAGTTGCAACAGATCTCTCAAAGCATTTCCTCAGAATCAGACCGTAAAATTTTGAAGAGAGAAAAGATGAAAGTCAAAGGATTTTTAACGACAAATCAGAAACAGAGCATAAAGATGAAGATCAAACTTAAATCAGGATAAAGATTGAGAACCTTAATCAAAACGAGAGTGCCATTAGGATATGCGATTCCTCAAGTGTGCCAAGTCCAGGCCCTCACGAGTTGTCTCTCTAATCGACTTAGCTTAATTTCTTTGACTAGCTTTCCTAGTTCAAGAAACTTTAAGAAGAAATGAGTACTCTTGAGTAGAGGAAGGGGTAGATATATCGTAAGCTGGTCAAACAAGATTTAAATGATTACATTTAGGATTATTTATTGCGAGATGGTGGTGATAGCTTGGAGTTTAGAGGTCTTAGTGGTCGATAAAGTTAAACTTGTCTCTATAAATAGGCAGTAGAACGCACTAGAAACAGACTCTTCCCTTCTGAGACTGTCGCCTAGACTCTTCCTTTGCAAGTGCTTACTGCCAGTAAATTGAAAGAAGAGCTCACAAACTTTTAAGTGGAATTAATTATCTATTCTTAAAGAGATAAGGCACTACACTTAGAACGCAAAACGTAATAAAGAGGACAAAGCATAACTAGAGCTAGAAAAGCAATAAAGAGAGCAGGCCTAAGCAAATCTCTAACAGCAGAGCATGCTTCGTGCTAACCCAAAGGGGAACCCTTTTTAAGGTCCCCCTTGTTGATCCCCGCGCCCCCTCTTAAAATTAATGTTGACCCTTAAAAAATAGAACAAATTCCAGTAACCCTTACCCTAATCAAAAATCCCAAGATAAATTTTCCCAAAATTGACACCAGCTTCAGAAGGAATACTTTGCAGAAGAACTACAGATACCCAAGCCATTTTCAAAGAAAGCAAAAAGGGGCCCAGTTAGGCTCTGAGTTCCCCCAAGGGTTAAACATTTCCCAGATCCATAAAAGGCCAAAAAATTTATTAAATGATTATTAAAGTTTATTAAATGAAAGTTTTAACCCTTTATTTCAAAATTAAGAAAAAATATATTTTAAATTTTGCTTTGTTATATTTTTTAATTTTCATTTTCTAAATAATCTCCCTGCTCCAGCTAAAAAAATCTGAAAGAAATTAAAAAAAACTAAATATAGGCATATATGTGGAGGACCAAATCTTTAGAGTTTTGAAATCGATTATTTTCAACTAAGGTTTATCATCTAGGAGAAACAAACTAAGACTTAGCTAATGCGAGATGAATTTTAATTAATTTGGAAAATATCATATATGATAATAAGAAATTAAAACTATACTATGAAATATTAACAAAAGATTCAAACTGTAAAAATCCCTGCTATAAAAATAATTACTTATTGGTTTTTAAATCAATAGAAACTTATACACACTGATTCATTTTAAAAAATATGCAACTAAACAATTTCAATTTATCAAATGCTATTTAAAATAAAGTTTAATATGTAATATCAGATTCTTTAATAAGAGTTAAACTTTCAATGATATTTTAAAACTTTTTAAAAAAGTTTAAAAAAATTTTATTTTTTTTAAAAGCCAGGGGGAAATTTTAAAAACTTAAAATTTTTTGGATAAAAAAAAAAGGGGAAGAAAAAGAGTTTAATTGGGTCATAAAAAAACTCCCCGAAGCAATTTTAAAAAAAAAGAACTTAAGAGCTAGTACATTAATTTACCCTCTAGCGGTGTCTATTTATATTCATCCTTTCAATGATATATTTGCTTGCTATTAAAACTTGGACGAGGAAGTGAACGAGTCTTTAAACGTATCTCGCATTGGCGATCCTAATTCTTAGCTGCTACCATTCTCTGAAACCCCTAACTATTTTTCTCCTACTGATGAGAATCACCTTTTCGGTAATAATGGCAATTAAGGATAGAATCCCCTGCCTTAGAGTCTCTCGCACTTAAACATGAATAATAGAGAAACCTCTTTCGAAAATGCCTACCTCGATATCACTGAGGAGGAGCTATGAGGAGTCGCTCATCACAATGACTATCGAATTCTAATAGTAAAGTTTAGCATATAAATACACATACTTTTTTCGAATTGAGGCTCAAATGCATAGAGTTAAAAAAGTGAAGGCGCAAGCTGAAAACGTTGAAATGGATGAACCTATTTTCAATATGCACGAACAAGCCTTCAAGAAGAAAAACAGCACAGGCCCTCTTCTCAAATAAGGGCAGCATGTAGCAAACTAAATAAGTAATCCTTATTAGCAATCAGCACAGCCAAGGGAGAGTTACAATAACGAGCCAAATATCTCTACCAGCATGGCTCAAGATGATTAGAGCCCCTTTTTCAATAATATAATGTAGACTGATAACTATAATACATAGGGCAATATATTCACCAGCCACATGCCTGATACCAATAAATATGGTGGTAAGACAAGCAGCAACAATTTAATTCCTAATCCTACTAGCAAGACAAACTAAGATGCCGTTGATTACATGTAAAGTTACAAACTGAATTTTGGTAAAATGGCTAGCTAAGAAGTGGGTGGCAAAAGATAAATTGATAGCAATGCAAGTATAGGAGTTGGATTAGCGAGAGGGGAGAGAAAGGACAAGTAAGGAAGCAATAAGAATATAACTGCTGCTCTGAAACTAAACCTCGAATAAGGTGCTGCTAAGAAAGCGGAGCCTAATAATGTGAAACGATAGGCCACTCTTCGAACCTCAAGTTTATATTTTCTATCTTTAGCTAATTAAAGGAAGTAATGTGCAGACGGAATAATCTCCGACTAGCAAGAAAAGAAAACAGAGGCAGGATTTCTTTGGAATAGTAACTGTTGATGATGAAAATGGAAGGAGAATGAGTATCAGGTAA
Organism: Tetmemena sp. SeJ-2015; assembly: GCA_027382625.1. Classification (NCBI taxonomy): domain Eukaryota; phylum Ciliophora; class Spirotrichea; order Sporadotrichida; family Oxytrichidae; genus Tetmemena; species Tetmemena sp. SeJ-2015. The sequence goes on from JAJKFJ010021321.1 coordinate 36,676, forward strand.
GAGAAGTTATGGAAATAAACTTTTTTCTAGAAAGATAGACAAAGGAAGGTAAATTGAAATAGAGATGAACTCCACTTCTATGATTGATAATGAATCCAATTCATCCAAATCAAGAATTATAGAAATTAAGGTTGAAATAAAAGCCATAAAAGTGGGTTGTTCTTTAATTACTAGGATGTTTCAATTGGCTGAATCTCTTCTTATATCGTTATAATTGATATATTTTTAAATAAGTACTGTGATAATTATAAATGCATCAAAGCAGTGCCTACAGAGAGGTTCATACATTCCTTTCCACCCCACAAGCTCAACCTCTTTATTTTAAACTATACATATAGATTAGAGGATGCACTTCAAATGGTTTGACTAATTTTTACCTATCCTATGAGTGAAGGGTGCATCGTCTCCACATCTAGAGCATATAGCATTTAGTTTTATGAGTTCATCACAGAGGGGGATGAGTTGAGGTATTTAGCCAAAATTTTTCCTCTCAAATGTTCCATCAAGAGCAGAAATTATGATCACTTTGTCCTTTTTCACAAACTTAGAATATTATAGAGCAATGCATTTTAATTATCTATATATCGAAAACTTATCGCACATTTCATATAAGTCTGGATAGAACTGGCCTTCGTCAATTGCGATAACATCAACAGTGTCTATTTAATCTTCCAGCTCTTAAAGCCTCGTGATAGCCTTGATCTGCAGGTTTTCATTCCTATAGCATTCATCGATTAATAAAGGCCCTTTTTTAGCTCAGATCTATGGTCTAGAAGCTTAAGTTCTGGTCAGACTTACAATGAGTTCTAGATCTAGGCAGATTTGAAAGTCTCTTGCAGCTACCTCTCATCTTTCAGATATTGATCAATATTTTATTTAAAAGGATGCTAAAATCTCATTTGTGGAAGTGTTGAAATAAATTTCATAAAATTCTCCATCGATTGTTTATAAATGAGATAGTTTATGCTTTCAAATATATTGAAAAATACTCTTCCCATTTATTTATAGATAGTAAATTAATGTTCAAAAAATTATTTATGAAAAAATGGGAGAGATAGATCATTGTGAAATTCTTTATGGCTCAAAATTTAGGAAAGAGCAAATAAAATACGAATAATTTAATTATTTCAACTTCTTAAAATATTATATTGATACTTGGCTAGTAGGCAGGATCTCTGAGCGATGGAGAATCTAAGGAGTCTTCGAAACAGCTCTGAGGATTTTCCAGAAAACATAGGCCCGAGTATCAGTTCAATTCTTCCCTTTTACACATGATGGGTCCTCTTAAGGCTATAATAAATTTAGCAAATATTGAATGCTTCCATTTATCGTTGACATTTTGAACATCTTGGCTGATTAAAAGTAAATTGCAGCGAGTGGAATTTTATTTGTGAATTATTGAATATTTCAAGCCAGATATTAGTTAGTTATACTTTCACCTCTGATAGAAAATTCTCCTCTAAGTAAATTACTTGCTTTAATGAGAGTGAGTGAATGAATGACTTAGTTTAAATAAATGTAAGAGCTTGAAAGTCAGGCGAAGGATAATCGTGAACTCCTTTGATATTGCAAATTTATTTGCAATTCTGCTACACTAATCCAATGCCTCTCTTTGCGTCTCTTACTGGGGTTAATATTTTATCTCAGACTCAGAGAGATTAAAAGAATGATGTATACAACTTATATCTTTATGACTCCTTTCCGCTCGAGAAATCATTGGAGGAGAGTTCTAGCTCTTTCTTCGAGTTCTTGAGAGAAGCTGGAGAGCATGTTGTTGTTCCACTTGTTGTGGCATGCCAAGAAAGCTCTGTCCTTAGCCTCGTTGGTTGGCAGAGCTTCAAACTCAGGAGATTCGAAGCATGCCTTGTACTCGTACATCATCTTGGGGTAGTGATCGTTGTAGAAGCCCTCGATCAGCTTCAGTTTGAAGTCATTGTCGATGTGGAATCTCTCGCAGATTCTGCCGTGCTCGTAGTTGTAAGACTTGTTTTAGAAGCAGTTCTTGTTGATGTTCTAGTAGAGTTCCTTCTCACGCAGCATTCTCAACTTCAAGAGGATGCCCTGCTCTAAGTCTTGCTGCACGCGATTTGAGGTGTTGAAGGCCTGGGTCAGGTAGCGAGGATCGGGTTACCAGGATTCAGCTGAGACCTGGAGGTTGTTGATGGACTTGGCCTTGAGCTGCTTGAAGTAGTCTGACTCTTGCACTTGAGCTGCTGACATATTATGTAATTAATTATTTATAATTAAATCCGTGATTCTCATGTTGGCTGTATCACATCAGACTGCATGAATAGTTTGAAAGGATTGAGTTGAAATGATTTGGGACTTTATTTATTGCAAACTTTTAGTGATTACTCTTTATAGTAAACAGTTATTAGTTAGGTGATAGGACATGTCATATTAGTAGTTAACACTTATCTCCTCTGATGCTCCTAATCTTATACTCATATGGTTAGGAGCTCAGAGACTTAGCCATCATACTTCTAAAATAGCTGGAACACAGCTGTGCCCAGCCGTTCTACTTTCTGCTCCAGTTTCTTGACTCTGCGCATCGCGCCTTGCCCTTCCCCTGCTTTGCCCTCGAGCTCTTTCTGTAGCTCCTTTTCTTCATCGCCAAGGTTGAGTGATATGTGATTCGTGAATTCGAACTTGTTAATGCGCTTTATCTATTCAATAGTCTATTTAATACAAGTAGAGTGAGTAAGATGATCATGATGATTATAATGATATACGATAATGAATATGATAGGTATTTTGAAGTCTCCTCCTTGTGTTCGAGGACATTTTTGCGGACTATTTCATTGTAGCGCGAGGTGATCTTCTTCTTGATCTTGGTACTAAATTCCTTGTACTTTTCGAAAAGCTGGTAGAGTCTATTCTTCCTCAGCCCATAGCAGTCCATATCAGTCAAGGCCTTGTACAGGAATTCAGATCGCTTGTGAAAGATCACAGAGTAGTCCCCGATCACCGACTTCTGACCAATCTTCACTGATAGGTATTGCTGGTTGTTCAAGGTGTATCCCACTCCGTACTCTCATCACAAAAAGAAATTATGCAACTGTGAATAATAGCAATGATCTCCTGTGCAAACGAAAATCACCTCATCGACCTCGTCTAAGTCGAGGAGGATCAAATCGTTCTTGAGGAATTTGCGCGGCTCTAGGCTTTGCATAACTGCCACCATGAAGGAAGAGTACTGAGAGTCGTTCCAAGAGTAGTTCTTAGATCTCTTTCTCCTGGTGTCTTCCACTTACTCACTAGCATCTCGCTCGATCGTGAAATAGGCGCGAAATAAGTACAGATAGTTCTTGAACAAAAACTCACGGAAAATCTACAAAGAAGATGCTATCAATATGTATTGCATATGAAGCTCACATATGTTTGAAGATGAATAAGTAGAATTTGAACTTACACTTATCCTAATCTGTTTTGGGAGCTCCTGCATGAAGCGCAAGTCTTCTTCACTCTTGATAGCGTAGTTGCGATCCTTGGCCCAATAGTAGTCGAAATAGTTTTCTATCTTGCGTGTCATATCCTTGGGGAGAGGGCGTCCCTTGTTGAAGCGAGCCAGCAACCCCAGCCACTTAGTGAGGTTCTCACTTTCCTCATTCTCTGCCGTGACAATCTTGAAAGACATGAGTATCTCTATAAAGTTGCCCATAATGAAGGAAAACACTGCCACTCCAAACAGCAGCACAAAACTCCAGATCAACCTCTCCACCTCATCAAATTAAAAGATTACGCTGTCTTTATAAGTAAAGCATTATTTTTTGGTTCATTGATGGGATGGAAATCTCCATAGCCGACGGTTGCGAGAGTGGTGAAGGCGAAGTAGACTACCATAATCATGCTAAACTCATAACTTAATAAGTTGCAAGATATTGTTACCTCTACATGTCCTCTCTTTCCTCTTTGAGTTCTACGAAACCAAAAGTCTGAAAGAAGTTGGTGGGTTTTTGGCCCGGCTGCAACTTCTGCCCATCATTAGCCTGCCATGTGAATATATCCTTTGCAATAACAAAGAAGAAATAAGAAAATAAGGAGGTCATAATACAGCAATTAAGACATATAAAGGGAGTTATTATTAAAGTTGAGTGTAATATATTTGTGAATTGAAATGTCAACTAAACCTAAAAGCAGGCAAAACAATAATAGTAAAAAGAGTGTCAACAAGGAAGAAAAGAAGGAGAAGGTACAAACCAAAAATACTGATCCCTCGCAGGAATAAGACGAAGAAGAAAAGTAGACTGTATCCTCTAAACCCAAGAAAGTAAAAGCTCAGCCTAAGTCTAGGGCCAAATAACCGAGTAAGACTGAAATGACAAAGAGTGGATCTGTTGTAAAAGTAAAAAGTGAGGATGAAAGCCTAATTCCTAAATAATCTGACAAATTATACTATATTTTAAGACAATTTAAAAATGACAAAAAGAAAAGAGATTAGAAGGCTCAGTAAAAGGAGAAAACAAAAGAGGAAAAATAAACCACCTTGAAAGCTGAAATTTCAAATTAAAACCCTTAGATTGAATTACCTTAACAGGAGGCTTATTAAGTTGTAGTAAAGGGCAAAAGAGGGAGGAAGGAAAAACAGGTCCCTTAGCTTCCTTAGATTAAATAAGAGCGCCAAGAGGAGCTCTCACAAAATAACCAATCAAATACGATTACTATAAGTTTGACCACACCTTTAAAAGAGAAACCCTAAAAAGAGCAAAAGCAGAAAAGAAAGACTAAATAAGCTTTTTATAATTAATGATTATACATTTAAATAGCTAAACAATCTGAAGAAGAGAAGGAGCAAAATTTACCCATGCTTAATTAAATCATTTACGAAAGTGGAGAAGACGAGCAAGATATCAAATAGAAAGCAGCCTAAAATATTAATTGCTCAAAAGCTCATGTAAATTTATTCCCTATATTTTTGGTTGTCAAATACAAAATATTGAGTTTAGAAGCTACTTATTCCTATAGAGAAGAAGTAAAAGAAGACACCAACAGCGAAACCTAAAAAGGAAACAAAAAAGTAAATGAAAAATGCTGAAAGTAAATCTGAAAATAAGACAGCGATTATCTTCAAATCAAGCAATCTAGAGATGGATCTAGAAGCTATTCAATTATAGCAAGATGAACCTAAAATGAAGAAATCGAAAATAGGTTAACCAGCAAATCTCTAGCTAAAATAAGAAAGTAAGTCTTCTAAGAGAAGCTCAAGCAATATCAGATAAAGCAAAATAGGCGAATTCTATTATAGGGAAAAAGAAAAAAAAAAGGGGGGGTTAAAAAAAAAGAGAATATAAATTTTTTAACTATAAGTTAGTAATGAGTTTTTAGAATCACAGAGAAGTTTTTATTCGATAAAAGTAGCTATCCTAAGACGACGTAAGTTTCTCAAACTTTTTCTCTGGTCAAGGCCTCCGAGAGAGCAGAATTAGATAAATCAAATGATAAAATCACACCTACTCAGATTTCAGTAAGCTTGCTAAAACTCTAAAATTTGTAAAAGCTAGTAACTTAATCCCCCCTCCAGAGTTTTACTTCAAGCCTAAATCGTTATTTCCATCACGTTAAGATGATTTCAAGGCAGATGTTCTATAACTTTTCAATAGAACAACTTAGCTCTTCCATATATACTCGTATGAGTCATATACAAATAGTTTAAAAATTGATGAAGACTAAGATCAATAAGCTCCCTTTAATCCATATCCTGATTAGCTACTGGCGATGAAAAGTCTGAAAGAAGCTTGGAAAGAATTATAATTCAGCTTTATTCACCACTCGATACATAGAGACGAGTCGGAGATTGATTACTATGATGTTTTATATGAAACCCTGCTGATAGAATCTCGAAAGCTTTTGAACCCAATCGACCCTGCACCTTTCAGTCTCTAATCCTTTTCTATTAAAAATTTTAAAATTTTTCAATTTTTTTTATAAAAATTCTCTTTTTTCTCCTTAATTTCAAAAAAAGCTATTTTAAAACCTCCTTTTAATTTTAAAAAAATTTCCCTGACAACTTTCAAACAGCTCTTGGAGACTTAGAGTCTGATTTTAAAATTCTGTCATCAACAGGAAAATAAGCAGCCCCTTTTGGAAAGGTACTGGAGATTTTATTGGTCCAAGAGAGCGCTTTGAACTTGAGTTACAAAGATGGGAAGTAGAACATCAAGCTCGATAGAAGATTAAACCCTTTTAGAGATCACCTCAAATTAAAGCCAGAGGAACTTTCATTAGCTGTTCTAAACAAAGTTCAGAGTATGCGTCTTTAGAATGAGTAAATGCTTTAAATGGCTAATCAGAGCTAGCAACAATAATCAGTTGAACCTTCTATCAATCAACTGTAAATTAGGACAGCAAGGGAAGAGAATTATTAACTCAAAATGAGAACTATGAATAGTCTAACTTTGAGAAGGCTCTTGAAAAGTAAACTAAAACTGTGGAACAAATCCAAAGAGAATTAAAGAAAAGTCTGATCATGATTGGTGAATAGAAAGATGAGGGCTTATAATAAATCTAGGAATTTATAACTAACTTCAAGATTTGATTTTAATTAAAATACAAATCATACTTCATAGCAATAGTAATAACTGACTAAATTAAAGTTGATAGATAAAGCTTTTGGGAATTCTATATTCTACAACTGATTATTTCTATAGGATTGGAATAAATGTTCATTTATTTAATCTACAGGAAGTGGGTGGGGATTTCACCAGTTTTCACTGGTAAGAGAGGTAACTAATGATGAAGAAGCCTACCATTAGTGCGAAGAAAGAGGGTTTGCTGACGATACTTTAACTAGTTTTGGCATTAATGATGTGGATCTCCTTTCTGAGTGTGATATTGCCGACTGCATCCCAGTATTGAGAAACTTGGGAGTTCTTCTTAGTGCACTCGTCATTATCTCTAATGAGAGAGTTGCTCTCCCTCTCATAGTGCTCCTTTATGAAGGCATTCAACAAGTCTTAGTCTTGAATGTTGTGTAGATCAAAAACAAAATCATCATGTGTATTAGTATTGAGAGATTGGGGTAAAGGCATTGATAAATGTTGATTCTGTCGAGAGTATGGCAGGTTGAAGAAAGTCTCTCAGTGACTCTCGCTAATAGTTGAGTGTAAGTTGATGTGTAAATCTTAGGGCAGTAAGCATTTCCGAAGGGATTCATTCCACACTAGCACTGAAGGGTGAAAGTTCTAGACACGTTGTCCTCATCAGTGTGTTCGTATAAGCATGAGATAATCTAATGGCAGTCTGATTATATGAGTATTTGTAACAATGACAATCATGAAATTAATGCATATGCAAATCAACACTAATTCATCATCATCATTCATTCTTAATTAACTTCTGGTGGCTTTCTCTGTGGGGTTAACTCTGTCCTAACCTCTACATATCATCATATGCCTTCATTGTCTATTTGGTTTCACTAATCTGAGACATGTCCATTTTCATTAAGTGAACTCCTATACCTGCATTATTGAAGGAAACCATTTTCTCCCAACCACAGTTGGAGAATTTCTCAAAGCTCAACTTATGGCCATAGTGATGAGACTATGCTAGTACAAAAGTATTCTTCTCTAAGGTAGGGAAGTAGCGAATAAACCTTCCAAATCGCCTGTAAAGATTCTAGAGATCCTGGTCTGTCTACCTCTGCGCTTCTTTGGACTGAACACCATAAGGGACATTTGTCAAAATGCTAAAGTCTTTAAAACCATCAGTATGCTCAGCAAGCTAGTTCCCGATAAACTAGAAATCTCCTTGGTAGAGTGAGAGTAGCTAGGGCCTTTCTTTTTGGTTAAATAGGATTGGAGTTGATTCTTAAGATTAATTTCGAAGTTAAGTAAAACGTAATAAAGTTTGATTCACTCTCGATAATGGCTGCATCATCTTGTGACTGATTATCGTCCATTCTTTAAATATTAAACCTCTTTGGATAGTGCTGACTGAAGATCAAAGGATGATTGATAATTTTTCTTTTCTCCGCTCTTACAAGTCCCTCGGTAATCAGCTTTTCTATATCTGTATGTTCGCAATTAGAAATACTTGTCTATATAAACTGACTGAAAGAGAAAAAATTTTGATATATAGCGGCCTGACTGACATCACTACCTATCAGCTATATATCTATTTCATTCTTTCTCACCATTTTTTAGTAGTCATTCAAGTCTTCTTTGAATTTTTCATAGTCTTCTCTTTGATGAATTGGCCAGAATTCAAAAGGCAGTCTATCACTAAATACTCTCACTGGCTGTTTAAGCATCATCATCAGTGCCAAAATGTATAATTAAAACTATGAGAGTGCCTCAATGAGAAAAGAGCCGGATCCACAGAAGGGGTCCCAGAGATAGAGCTTGCCGGTTTTGTTCGCCTTTTAAATTACACCAGACTCTATAATACAAGCAGCAGCTAAAGTTTCCTTCAACACTCCCCATCTCACAAATGGTCTGAAGCCGTGCTTGTAAAGGTCATCGTTACTGGTTCCAAGCAAAATTTCTGCTTTGTCCTTGACTATATTGATCTAAATCTTTGACAGAGATTTAAGTCCTTTCTGAAATTCTATCTTCGCTCTGAATTCAGCTTTAACTTCATCTAGACTCTTTATTTTTAGATCATGCTTGTCTTGCTTTTCAGGGACTATGTGTCCATCAATATCTCTGTCATCATCTTCTTCTTCATGATCTATTTGACTCTCAGCATAATAAAAATACCCAAATCAATTACAATTATTTATTAACTAGAGCATATTATGAATTATCAGTATCTTATTATAGTCCAAGTTCCTTTCTGCGCTGCTCTCTGATTTCTTCCTTCTTTTCTATCTTTGATTGAACTATGTTACTAACCTTATCTTGCTTTTAAATTTCTTTCTTCTCAAGCCATTAAACAAAATTTTAATGGCATTAAAATTTATTTTAGGACAAGAAAAACTATTATAAAAAAATTATTCATTCAGCATGTGAATTAAAAAATAATTTAGAAGGCTAGATTCAAAAGAATTTCATGGATATTTTTTTCTTAATCATTATGATAAATAAGGTAACTCTCAATGTAAATATTTTTATTAGATAATATTTTTTAAATAATTCATATTCTACTAACAAATCTAATCTTTCTAATTGAAGATCATTTTATAGATTTCTTATTTTTATTATCTTTTTTTTTATAAACATATCTGGCTCCATTTTTCACCTGCTTATTTGTAATTTTTTTATAGAAAAAAGTTTCCTCTATATTAAATAAAAATTAAGCCATTACTTCTTGAAGGTTTTGTAGTTAAGACCTTGCTAATACCCCTTCAAGATCAATCCATTATTCTGATATCTCTTATATTCTCTTTTAATAGGTATCTCTACTAAAGCTTTGGCTACTATATCCTTAACTAGCTGTGTATGATATAGCTTTGATTTGTAAGACTTCGCGCCAATCTAAGGCATTTTAAATTAAAGTTCTTCTTCCTCTTCATCTCTCACCCTATTAGATTATGTATTTTTATCTTGGCTTCCTTATTCACTCTCAGGCACTATTTACTCTATCTCTATATAGCCTCCATCACTCTGCATCTACACTTTTCTTTTAGGTGGAGTGACTTTGGACTACGACTTTGCTTTTGACTTGTCTGGGTTGGGTAAGTAGCAGTGCCACGGGAGCTTCTGGATATTTTTCTCAAGCTCCTCCTCTCCTCTAGCCAGGAAGGGCTATGTGACTCTCAGCTGGATGTCTTCCACAATTCTGGACTTGTGCATTATCTCCCACAGCATGTCTTGCTTGCCCTGGATCTCAATTACTTTCCTCCCCGGAAGTTTTCTTGGCTTGGAACCTAAACCAAGAGAGAGAAGTTCCTTTATGAGTGTCTTCTCTAAACCAAGAGGAGGCCGCAACCTATAGGTGTATATTGTGGCTGACATTATTCCTTAAATTACTATTTCAATACTTTATCTCAATCTAGTTTACATTAATATACTTATATTCTGAATTGTCATGAATACGCTTGACAGAGTAATTTAAATTGGGAATTAGGTTTGTCTGCTATCATCATTAAATTTCAAGCAGCAGTAAAATGGTAGACAAATAACTCAAGTAAACTTCTTTCTATTTGCTTATCTCATTAATTATAGAATAAGCCAGTCCTCCAAGTGCCCTCTTAAGGTAAAGCAAAAGATCACGATGTCCGACTGCAACGGAGGCGCCCTCTCGATTTAGTTTGACTAGGATGACAAGTTTCTTGCCGTGGGTATGTTATAAGATCGCTTTGAAAGCAGTAGAAAATCTCTCAAAATCTTTGAACTTCTTTCTGTTAATGTTGTGTATAGGATGTGGAGATGGAACTATCAAGATATTTAATGCATTCACTGCTAAGCAAATATAGAGTCTCGGCAATAACTAGCATCATTCAGAATAAATGCCGGTCACATGCGTCCGCTGGCGACCTCAAAGCTCTTTAAAACTTGACAAAATAATTTTAAATAAAGGATAATGCAAATAAAATGTGCAAGTATGATAAATTAGGGTAATGGAAAAAAGGAAAGGGTAAAATTGTCTGAGTTTAAACCATAAATACCTTAAAGATTTTAAACTCTGATTAGGGATAGAAGGCTTCAAATGTTGTAGTGTCGACGACTTCAGATGGATCGATACAACATTGGATCTAAAAAATTATTACATTCATCATCTTAACTTTTTTGGGCAATTAATTCCAGCAAATGCATGCACACAATCAAAGAGGAGAGCGGTAATAATCTCTATGCTCTGGATTTCTCTCCTGATGGAAGGCTATTTGCAGCTGGAGGTCAAGACACTCACTTGTACGTATATGATGAACAAACGAGGCAGCAGGTGCTAGACATGAAAGTTGGAGGGAAGAATATACCTGGCCACTCAAGTCGAATTTTCTCCATTAAGTTCAGATGAAACCATATTATTTTGTGTGTTAAAAGAGTTCAATTAGAGCAATCCCAACATGATATTGAGTGGAGGGTGGGACAGAACCTATCTAGATTTATGACTTGAGAGAGGGGCGAACCATTGGTAGTATTTACGGACCTCAAATAAGCGGTGATGCTTTGGACATCCACGATGACTTAATAGTAACTGGCAGTAATAGGAACAAAGACATCATTCAAATGTTCAGTCTCTCCCAGAGGAAGGCCATCTTCAATATAGATTGGGAAAGTGCCTCCAGAAAAGATCATATTCTAAGTTATATAGCATTTCTTGATTAAACTTTTCTCTTTAAGATGTTGAAGCAGGCTACTTATTTGGGTGCAAGTTCTCAAGACCTCATCCAAATTTAATAATAGCAGGAGGTGCAGGAAAGAATGAAGTGAAGATTCTGGAGAATAACGCAGATGGATCTGCAAACTTCAGAATCTTAACTCACATTCACGATCTAGAATCTCCCTGCCTTGTCAGTGGACACCACCAAATCTGGAGATAACTTTGCCTTTGGCTGTCAAGATGGCCGCGTATTTCTCTGTAACTATAAAATTGAAGATAAAAAAATTCAACCTCCTTTTTATAAAGTGTATAAGTTGTTTAAGATAGCTCTGACTTCGAAGGATATAATGGAGGAACCTTCAAAGAGCACACTATATATTCCTAAAAATAATAAAAAGCTTTAACTTATAAAAATATAAGTAGCGATCTTGATTAAAAACATATACACTAAGAAATCCAATAGAGAAGGATTGCTCTCTTCCTTCTTTATTTTTTATTACAGAGTCATTAGAAAATTAAATAAAAAAATTACGTTAATTAATTTGAGTGGTTATAATGATTATCATGTTTATAATAATCTACTCATCATACTCGGCATATTCGTGACTAGGAAGAAGAGGAGGAAAAGAAGGAACAGAGTTGATGATTATTACTTAAAGAATCACTTATTAACGTTATTCATGCATGCATTATTATTTAATCTTAGTAAAAAGCAGCTCACATAAAATTTAAAGTTCCAAAGCATGATGATATTTATTGTTATTATTGTATTAAAATAAATAATTAAGTCGACTCATCTTCTCCTTATTTTATAATGAGTTACTGATTATTTTTATTAACTTTTTTATAATGGATACTACATCTGGCTAAAATACACTCTACTCGACCAATATCCAAACTGCCAATAATTTCTATTATCTCTAGGGCACTCCCCCTCAGTAAACCAATGAGACTAGCTCTAAGTCTCTCAACAAGTAGAATCTGAATGATACTCTACGTGTAATCCCGAATGATTCATACACATTAATGAGATTATAATTTCTGCTCTATTTGAATGTGAAATAGTTGAAGGGGCTGATGTGGGATGCAAAGTCACCTCGGTTTCTGTTTGCTTGCAAGAAACTGGGCATAGAACCATATTCAGAGCTACTCATCGAAAATATACTTTAGCATTTTATCTTTTTTATCATCAAGTAAGAATAGAAAGAGACCTAAGTATGCTTTTAGGGAATTGGAAGACTTCCAGAAAGGGAGTGTTGAAAAAGAGATAGCAGAAATGAGGTACAAGCATCATCTAAATAGAATTAAAGACACCCTCAATAAAATCATCTTAGAGCGCTAAAAGATCAAAGGTAATTATCTTTAGAGCAATTTTAAGTTCAATCCAAATTAATCTTCCTTTTAGAAAGCTACAGTAACGAATACGAAGATGACTTCAGGAACTAAAACCAAAGTCTAGTGGTGAGCAAGTCCAAGAATAAACTGCTGACTCCCAGCTATAACATTCAGAACTTACTGTCGAAGAACTAAATGCTGTCCAAGAACCCCTTCACTACTAAAATTGACAGCGTCAGTTGCAAATAAAGACAGGATGAATCGAAATTTCTCCATGAGCAGAGCCACATCTCACGCATAGCTATAGAGCAACAGATCTTAGGCAAATTTTGCGCAACCAATCGTAAATAACAGTTTCAAAGAGCAAAGAAATTCTCTCTAGTATAATTCTCGAATCAGATATAACAACCACACTAAATCAAATTAAATCAAACTACTATACAGATAAAAGATGAAGCTATATAGTTTACCTTGGACACACCTTCAGTTTACTAAACACCTTCTATGCTGTAAATACTGAATCACTCAGAGCTGAAGTCCTCACTCACCTCTTCAGCTAATCAGCTTGTGAATCCAAACATCATCTTCAGGGACTTAAATTTATGAACTCAATTACAATTTTGTCCTTCTATTTTAAAGGTGAAGATATAGAGACAGAAAGAGTAAGAGCAGTTACTAGTCAAACACTAAGCGAAGTTGCGGAAGTCAAAGGAAAATAAAGACTACTTGGAGCACTCGCTTGAAGAGAGGAGGAAGAAGTAATCTGAAACAAGACTCAAGCACAGTGAGAGATACTAAAACATCATGCAATCCCTCGAAGACAGATCTGTAATTCAGTACAAGAAGCACATCAAAGAAACTAGAAACCAAGGTGGTAATGGAGGTGGGTCTTATACCAAGAAGTTTAAGACCTACTATATATTTTAATTTAGTTATTGAGGAGTTATAAATATTAATGTTTACTAGAACAACTCTCCCAACAGTAACAATACCAAACTGAATCACTCGCATCAGCTTTCTTCAAACGGGTAGCTAACTGACTTTGAGCTATTTAAAGTAGCGTATAAGCAGCAGTAGGAAAGGCTGAAGTAAATAATGGATAATTCAGCAGAGATGAATAAACTTAGATCAATAACTACTTAATTATCCCAATCAATTTCTTAAGTTAAAATTAAGATCCATAGAGCATAAGATGCACAGATCGAGTGAGAACTACTAGAGTGAATTATCACAAAGGAAATAAAGACTCCATGAGAGAAATAAAACTCAAGAGGAGCGATTCAGGTAAATAAGTGAGAAGAAACGCAAACAGGAGGAGGAGATCTTCATTAAAGTCTAGAGCAATCAATATGAATAGCTTCTAAGATCTTAAGATTACTTTTAAAAATGATACTTGTGTATCTTAATTTTTATTATAAAGAGAGGGAAAAGGAGTTCAAGGAGCTCTAAGACCATAAATAACAAGCTAAGATATCAATTAATCAAAATATTTTACTCCTTTTTACTTTTTAAAGCAAAAGTGGAATAGTTTCAAAAGCTTTAGGAAAATAAGAAGCTCGAAGAGAAGAACAAAAACTACAAGATAAAAACACTTCTATCAAGATTTGAGAAGGCAGAGGTACACAGACAAGAACTTAAGTCTCAGGTGGAGTAATAAATGAGAATTAAGCACGAGAGGCGGAGACTGAAAGAGGACGATTCAATGATAATTCAAAACAGGACAAAGAGGTAAAGGGAAAATCAGAAATTTCAGATATTGCTGAGGCAGAGTGAGCAGGAGTAAAATCTGTTACTCAAGTAAGCTTAAGAGGAAGAAATGCGAAGGATAAAAAAGGAAATGGAAATGAAGATGCAGATAGAAAAATTGAAGCTAAAAAGTAGTATGACTGTTGGAATTGTGATAGAGGAAGACGGTAGAAATAGTAGAGCTAGCTCGAAACTAAAGATTTTGGAATCAAAGTTGCTGCCTTAGATACTCAGGAATGACAAGGATTTGGGAATATCTAAAAGCCACTATCTATGATTTTATCATGATAATTAAGATATTAGATTATAGCAATAATACTATAACTATCTAGAGTCATCATTTGATTATTAGAATTGATTTTCCTGAGTTTAAGGTAGATAACCTAATATTTTAATTTATAAGACAATAATATATTATTTTAATGGCACTAATACTTCATTCAAAGAGTCTAAGGGTAATTCAGGATCAGGCTCTGCGCCATTTGAGTCATCCTTAAGCAATGAAGGAGCAAGCCCTTTGGCTTCTCTCTACCAGTTAACATAGAGGTTTCTCTGGGAAAGTAAAGGAGCAGAGTCTAATAGATCAAACTGAAGTGAGGAAGTAGTTGAAGACACTTAAGAATGAATTCATGGAGCTTACTAAGTTCAAGCTCTCTCTTCTTAATTCTTTCGCTGCCTATACAATGTTTCTTTATCATGCTCCGCTAGCTACAGTTGGCTTGCTACCTACTTTAACCTTTATTTTCGCGACTCAGACAATTGCTATGTCAACTCAAGCATTTGGGCAGGTGAAAGAAGCTGACAAAGATGCGATTATGGTGAGGACGCACAATCGACCCATTCCCAAAGGCACGATAAGTTCAAAGAATGGCTGCTTTATTGGTACTGGACTTTCAGTAGCATCATTAATGGCCTACACAACATTTGCCCCTTACACTTGGATAGTTTCAAATACAGTTTGGTTTTCATACTTGCAGGTCTATCTGCCAATGAAGCAGACCTCTGCTTGGAATACATTCTTCGGAGCAATTGTGGGAGCACTCCCTCCTATGATTGGAACTATGGCTCAGCTTGGCACTCCTTTCTCAGTTGAGACTATGCTCCTGTCAGCTTACATTTTCTCATGGCAGTTCCCTCACTTCTATGGTATCCTCTATGAGAACAAGCAAGACTATATCAAGGCAGGATTTTAAATGCTCTCTAACTTATATCATTGATTATAATTGACTGTACTTACTTATTTAAACTCAGATCCTAAAGGACAGAAGGCATTTTACTAAATTGCGGCATGCTCTATTTTCAACACTCTAGTTCCTCTAGGTTTCTACTCGACAGGGATGATAAGCCCGATATTCCTCGCGCCTTTCTTTTACTATCAGGCGCAATATCTACGCTCTGTGATGGAATTCAAGACCTAGGAGGGGTCAGTGAACAGTGCAAAGAAACTTAAGAGAACTGCCTACGCTCCGTTCATAGTGCTGCTGATGGGCTTTGTGGCTTCTACAGCATTCAATAGGTATCAAAAGAGGCGATAAAATTCACTCATATTTTAAATTCCTTCTACAATTAAAATATTTATTCACTAATCGAAGATAAGGTTGAATGATAGGAGTTCAAGCAAAAGATATTTTATTCTAAAGGGAATTAATAATAAGCATTTATAAAATATAAAAACTAGATAAATATATAAAAGAATTCAGAAATCAATCTGAAATGCAAATTATCATCAACACCTAGTTTTCTGAATGATCTTGCTTATCAATTGCTGACTTTTTCATGATTGTTGTCTTAAGTCTTCCAAGGCTTAGCTTTTCAATTGAAAAATATTTTCTCTGAAATATTTTTAAAAATATATTTTATTTGTTCAAGGTCTAAATAAATACGAGGATAGTCCTCTTGTCAAATCATTTTTTAGTGATAAACTGTAATTTTGAAATTTTATAGCTCTAATTTTATATGAACACAAAAGATAAATCTCCTTGGTGAGCCATTCAGATTCAAAAGGGGAATCACACAAATTTACTCTCTATCAGCAAGCTACATAGAAAGAACTCTTTCGTTTTTTGAGTAAATCTCTATAAAAATGATTGCTAGTTCTTTTCTTAAGCTGCTGAGTGTTTTATTTAAATTACTTAATATCGCTGAATTCATTTTCTCATGTGCTAGCTAAGTATACCGCAAAAAAATTTTGCAATAAATTAAGACTCAATAAATTATTAAATTAAATAGCAAAACTATTTCTCAATCACTCATCACTTTAGCATCCACTCTCTTTCTAAACTCCAAATATTTTTGTATCGATGAACAGATCAGTGAGTATGAATCCCAAGAATAGCAAGGAAGTGCCTCAATCTCCACCTAAGAGAGTTAAGATCTTCTAGCAAGGTTCTCCTCTCAGACTTAAGAGTAAAATTATTCGTACTCTCATTACAAGAGTCTAGATGGAATTATTGTGAGTAGTTCTAATGCCAGGAGACTTGAAAGAGAACTCAAAGTACTTTAAGAAATGGTAAGTTAAACTCCCCTTCTCCGAAGTAAAAGCAAAAAGTAGCAGGAGTGGATCGTTTTTATTCGATCTTTTCAAGCAGCTGCCCAGCAAATAGAATTTTGTGCTTTATCTAATAAACTTGAAAATATAGTATGACTGCCTGAAGATAAAGTAACTGACTCAGCAAAACATAATGGAGGACCCTACAAAGTACAAACAGGAAATTACTAAGATGAAGGAGTACAAGGAGGAGATTAAGTAAGTTTAAATAGACAAACTCAGAAACTCTCTTTAGTGTAAAGAGAGTTCTAAATTACATCCTTGACTATAATTTACTCACACTAAATTTGTGGTGTAGGAAGAAGGAACACGACATCCTATTCATTATTCTTAAAATGAAAATTGTAATAGTTTGAATTGATCCCTGAATTTTGATAATAAGCTTAACATGAAGGATTGAAGACAAAAGTTTTTAAATGAGTGATCTTTCCATAATAAACATCTCAAAGAAGTTAACTTATTCAAATGAAGCATAGAGAAAATTATAAAAAAAGAACACCATGAAAGACCTTTCGTAGTAAATTGGGCCAAGAATGAATTTGAATGATAAATTTGGAATTTCGAAACTTCAATAAGAAACCATATAAAAATTTATCCACTTTCTATCAAAAGCTGGCTATAATTTATGAATTAATCTATTATGTTTAGATATGAATCATAATATTCGATTGATCGAAATTGTAAATTAAAATCAATGGAAAACTTTCACTTGTTCATTTTAGGGATCAAAGACTCTCTCTAAATACCCACTTCAATTCTAACTATAATAGGCAATTAAGAGCTGCTCAAGAAAACTTGCAATACTCTTTTAATCAACGGCCTCTGTTATTTGGGATCTATTTTCCTTTATAACTATTTCACCTCCAAGGTTTTCGGAGATGGCAGCAGCAATCTAATTGATAATCAAAATTAAGGATTTGAAAGTTAAGAGTCGGCGAATTTCTTCGTTTTGATTCTCCGAGCTTTACTTTCAGTTCTCTACAACATTTAAAACATCTTTATATGTGTAGTGGTAAAATATTTTCCGTTTGTAATTTGGATAATGGGAGTATATATAGTAGCAGTGACTTTGAATACTTTTTGGGTGTAGGACATTTTCGATATCTTAGTGCAGTAATAGCTAATAGCAAAATTCGGACAGAAAGCTCAGTAAGACCCCTCCAAGTATATGAAGCAGCTTCAAGAATCAGAGCAAGTTAAAATACTCAGCCAGATAAGAGAGAGAAGCATCTATCAAATTTAGCGAGTTCTCATCATAACAATCTATTGCATGATCATTGCTATTTCAAGCGTCTTGCTAAAGCTCCTCTTCAATAACTTTCTAGCTGCAGTCAGCAACATATTCCTCTACAGTTTGTTGCACGCGTATTACTGCTATGAATTTAAAACGACTCTAATGGACATCAGTCTAGTGCAAAGCTTGGAGGAATTTGAAGCTCAGTGGGCCTACTATGGAGGCTTTGGTTTCATCTTCACTTTAGTCATATTCCTATTTTAAGATGTTGGCTCAGCTACCTTCTTCTTGCTCTTTCCTTTGATGGTCGTAGTGAGTTTGAACGATAGTGGGCAAGGACTTCTAGCTTTTAAGAAATGCAGATATAGTCCTAACAGCTTGCCTCTCTTCACCCTTGCTAATAAGCCGAACAGGTAATTCCTGATTTTCTTGAGAGACAAGTACAAACTTTGATTATTCAAATATGCTCTTTTGATTTTCTTAATCATCTTATATTTCGGCATGAAAGTCCATTAGATCACAAGCAAAGTAGCTAGCTTAAGTAAAATACTCTCTTTGAGAAAAGGTTTATATCCAGGATGAAAAGCGGGCGTTAGAAATGAATGAAATTTAATGTTGGGATGGGAATAGTAGTTATAATAAATTTAATTCTTGATTTGAATAATCACACATTTACACGTAACTCTAGAAAGAAAATGAGACGCTAAACTGTGAAACTTACTCTGCTGTTACCCATTATGGCAGCTACTGCTCAAGCACAAGAAAAGGCAAAGCCAACTAACATGGCTACCAATTTCGGATAGTTTGACTCGACTAAGACTTGTCCAACTGTTCAGTGCGTACCTGATGAACGCATGAATGGAATGGACTTCTGTCACAAGAGAGAGATCATTGAGCCAGATACCATATATTTGAAAAGATGCCCTGGTGACAAGAACATGTGTCATCATTAGCTCAACCGTTGCGTTGCTGACCCCTACATTCAGTACTCTGGGCTCTTAGCTGGCTCTCTCTGTGAATTCGATTTCTAATGCGCAAGTTAAAAGTGCGACTGGAGAGGCGAAGAGGATTCTTTCATACTTGAGGGAGAGGATGCCATATTCAATAATGGAGACTTGAAGGGAAGATGCTCAGCTCCCGTAGATTTCAAATAAGAGAACACGTGTTCAACTTCTCAAGATTGCAATGTTGGATTCTATTGTGACTCTATGGCTCTTACTTGCCGTCTTTAAAAGCAAGAGCTTGCTTCTTGCACGAGAAATGAACAATGCCAGAACTCTTTCACATGCGCTAATGAGTAATGTGTGAAGTATGGAAGCATAAAGAACTTCTAGAAATCTGACAATGGTTTAGCATGTGTCAGTGGCTTCACTGGTCAAAATGACAATGGAGAATTCATTTGTCTCTCAACACCTTCTATCATCGATAAAGAGGGGCCAAACTTCCAGTGCAGTTCAATTGAGGACTCATGCTTATATTTAAAGAAGAGAAGTATAAGAGGATATAAAAAGAGAAGAAGAATTGAAAATAGAGACTTAAAAGTGAGATGACTCTAAATTTGAATTAAGTTTCATAGTGCACAGGCAAATAAAGTTACAATAACGTAGAGAAAGTCATTTTCATACCTCACTGATGTCTATCCATCGGTGCTAGAGTTCCAGAAGCAACTTTAAGTTAGCTCAAGTTGGTCCCCTGATGCGGACTTCTTTTGCATGGCAGATGTAACCACCATATATTTGAAGTTCTAGTTATTATTAAGTAACTGTTTGACACACTCCTCATTAGTTTAGCCTATTTATGTTGCAGTTGTAGTCTAATTATATTCCTTGTTTTGGAAGATTCTTGAGCAAATATTTTGAATGATGGCCTCGCTTTCTTATCTGATGTGGCCGAATACCACGCTATCTTGCGGCATTACTCTCCTAATTGATTTATTAAATTTAAATTTATAAACGACTGTACCTATTTTCAAAGCTTTTATTAAACTTAATGAAATGGCTTTAGAAATAAACTTAATGAGGAGAATAGTAAGAAAGAAGAATAAGATATTTTATTATCCACTTAATTAAGGGTAATTAATTATTACATATAGGTTAAAAATCTTCTTTTTAAGGAATTAGAGTCTATCTAGGATGATAACTTAAGTCTACTGATGATTTTTTGGCTAAATTATTTTAGTTTATTTATCATTTAAGTTTAATGTAAATTCAATCTTCTTCTTCCCAGTCTACAGGGCTAAAGTTGTTGTTGTTTGCTGACCATTATAAAATTTACTCTCTGCTACAGATAGCCTTTATTAGTTATCTCATACATTAAGATAGATAGAGGGAAACATTACAGAGGAGATATGAGCAAATCTCTCTATTGCACTTGCCCTATCGCCCTCAAACCCATGAGCTAAGCTGCTAAAGCTTCTCAGATGATATACTTAGTTAGTTATTAGCAGATATTATATTAGTATCTGTTGAAACTCAGTGGCCAGAGTGCTTCACCGTTGCTCTGATGAAGGCACCTCTCACACACTGTTTATTGCGAGCGCTCAGTAGGGCTTGTAGGCTCTGTCCTACTGGCTGCTCATTTACTGAGGAGCGTACTTAGATCTAGCAGGGCCATATTGCTTGGCGCCCTCTTGAAGAGTGAAGGCTGATTAGTTGGGAAGTTGCTCCTGTTGGTGAGGGTTGATGATAGTAGCCTTAGTCTCTTTCTAGTTATCGTTGCTGTTTTGAGGATGTGGTCTTAGAGGCGGTGTCTTGGCTGTTATCTGAGGCCAAGAAGTTGCCATCCTCCTTTTAAGAGCTAATGTTAAGCATGTTCTCTCCCAGAGAGAGACTGATGTGAGAGGGGGCATGGAACTGCTTAGGGACTGGCTCACTTAGGGAAACCTGCTTTTGCTCAGCATTTGAATGATGAGAGTGATGGGATCTCTGAATAGGTGAGTCCTAGTTAGTGAGTCAAAATAGACTACTATATATAGAGGAATTTTAAGAAATGAACAATTTTAAAAAATTAAGTTTCTTAAAGACAGGAAACTGCTCTTATGATTATATCGCGAATATGGATAGTTTGAGATGCAATAATTTATAACATTTCAGAAGTAATCTCATAAAATCCTAATTGATCACTTACTAGAAAACCTTTGCCATTATTAGCTTTATCCTTTGCAACTCTTTTATTTTCAATTAAAACCCCACAATAGCTATTTAACGTAGAGAGAAATAAATGTTTATGAGGTTATGCTGGGAATTGTGTGATTATCTTGAGTCTTAGAGCTACTTTTTAACTTGCTAAGAATCATCATGACTATGCTCGATGTCTTCTTCCTCGATAGGAATGTTAATCTATTACTGTTGCTTTATTCTGTTACTCTATAGGTGATTCTAGATCTCTTAACTCAAGTCAAGGGTGTTGTTGAAGAATGAAATTCCCTGACTGAAGAAAGAGTTATCAGCGACTAGACTATCCTGACTCACATCTTGGAGCAGGATGGAATCCTGCTTGCTCTAGTCAGCTACAACTTGCTACTGAACTTAGAAACTGCTGAACATGTTTTAGAAAAGGGGCTGGTACTATTGCTGCTGCTGCTGTTAGCTGGAGCTTACTGAAGTTTAGCTAGGTCTGTTTCTATCTGCCTGCTCAACAGCGGGCTTGTGTTACATTTGCTAGATCTAGCTTTGGAACTGAGCGGCTTCAGTTTACTGCTGCTTGCTTCCCTGGCTCATGTTTTGAACAAAGGCCTATGCAAAGGCTGAGTTGAACTACATAGACTAGTTAACCAAATTTTGATTGCTAGCAGGAGTCTGTTATGAGGTATTGCTCACTGGTTTTGACTCCTCGTGGTGGCTTCCAGTGCTGCTGTGACTAGTGTTGTGCAGCTTTGAGTTGTTCTGAGCAATTTACTTCTGCACCTGTTAAGGATTCAATTGGGGAGGGACAGCAGTCTGAGGGAAATAGCTGCTGCTATTGCTAGTGTTGATGCTTTAATTCTAACCTCCAAAGCTGAAGTTTTGTTGTGCGTTGCTCAAGTTCATCTGTGCGCCCATGCCCATATTCTGCCCGTAGCTATGGTTACCTCCTTACATGCTCATCTAGAGCGGATTGTTGAAGTTAGGCTGACCTGAGTTAAAGTTCATACCTCCCATGGGTGGTTTGCCAACACTGTTGCTGCTGGCATTTGGATTGAAATTGAAGTTACCCTGGTTGCTATTGTTGAAGAACTGGCTTTGCTGCTAGTTCTGATTAAACATTTGTTGCTGATGTTGTTGTTGAGGGTTGAATTATTGCGAGTTGCCATTGCTGTTGAAATAGTTTGAGAAGTTCTAGTTGAACTGGTTTGCAGTAGAGTTAGGCCCCATAATGTTTTGACCGTCGAAGGAGGGGTTACCTTGCATGGGGTATCCTGACTGATTAAAAGTATGGTTTTGGGGTTAGAAGTTAGGTACACCCTGATATCCGTTTAATAAAAGAGCATACTAAAAAAGGGTTTCTATCTCCCAGAGAGAGTTAATAAAAATTTTAAGAAATAGCAAAGATATAAAGTTAGTCTTGGAATTGCTTAGTCAAGTTGGATGCTTGTTGGAAGCCAGGTTGATTGTTTTGTGGATAGTTATTGTTATTGAACTAAGAGTTATTGGAAGACTACTACTGCTGCGGGTTGAATCCTTGGGAGTGATTATTATTTTAATTATAATATGGAGTATTCTATCCACCTGAGAAGTTTCAATAAATTATCATAATCAAGAACCACTGAGTAGAATAACACTTTTAATGAGTTTGAATTCTGTGAGTACATATTCATGTTGTTCATATTTTATTGTTGCTAGTACTGAGAACCCACTTGCATGTTGTTGTAGCCTTGTCCGCCCATACCCATGTTGGGATTGAAGTTGTGGGGACCGTTTTAGAACTACTGATAAGACGACTGATAAGATTACTGATTGTGGCCATTCATGTATTGATTGTTCTGCCCATTAGGCCCTGATATTTAAACTTCTTTCCTACAAATCGATCAATTCAAGTAAACTCTTCTCAATTTTAAGTTTACTACTAGTTATAAAAGTTTTACTATTGCATCTGATAATTAATATTTGGGTTGCCCATAGTCATCTGTTGTTGCTGCTGGCCCTAGGGATAGAAGGGTTGAGATTACATCTGAGATTAGTTGAAGTTGAAGTTGCCTTGGCCCTGGGGGAAGAAGCTATTTGTTTGCTGTGGTTATAACTACTGTTGCTGGTTGGAATGCTAAGTCTGAGCAGCCATCACGAATTATTACCAAAGTTAAAAAAAAACCATCATATATACCTCTTAAAATATCCACTACACTTGGGTGATAGTTAGAGTTTTATTATTATTGCTAGTTTATAAAATCGGATGCGATTTTATCGATTAATTATTTGAATTGCAATTGTTAATCGACGCTCAAAAATTAAATGCCACTTACGCCCTGGCTGCTATCAGTGCCAGCCGTAGTTGAGGGACTGTGGAGGGCCCTAGTCTCAAATGAATCTTTCTAACTTTTTTAGAAAGATGAGCTTTGGCTCTTAATCTCTTCCTAGCCGTGGTTGAGAGAACTCTCACTTGAGAGGGTCTCGCTCCTCCGCATTTAATTTAGCGACTGGTCTAATTAATTCTGGAATGTCTGGTTGTGGAATACATTCTTTCCAGATTCAGGACTCTTGCCTTCTGGCCTTGTGTCAGAGATGTCAGAGAAAATTCCTCCCATACTTGAGTTGGGGTCTTAACTGATGGCGCCATGGTTTGGGAGCTTTTTGAAAATCTTTTCTTGCTGAGAGGCGAGTCTTTAGCTCTGGCTCTTTTCTTGCTTGGCTCGCTGGAGAATCTGATGATTAATGGGCATGGCTCGCTTGCAGTCCACCCATTTTCCATTGAGGTAGTGCTAGTCTTTGTCATTTAAAAGACGATCGACGCTCATTTATTACTCGAATGTTACAAAACCGAAACCCCGAGATTTCAAAGAGTTCTTATCCACCATGATGCTGCACTCTAAAAATAAAATAATCTTGTATTGTTTAGCAATTGAAATAGTGATATTAGAGTTGCTAAATGCTTTAAGGATAAGAAATTAAGAGACTCATCAATAGGACCGTATTTTCCGAAGTAATCCCTGAGATGATTTGCAGTGATGTCGTGAGTGAGTCCTCCCACGAAGACCTTGTTAATTGCTTTTTCTAGATTCTGTCCTTCTTCTTCCTCTGAGAACGTGGTATTTTATACCTTCAAAAATACATCTTCTCATAAAATACCTTTACTTCAAATAGAAGTCAAAGCTATAAGGCATTAAAACACATTTTTATAACCTTAGAGTTTGAATCACATTGGATTTTCTGATAAGAGGCACTTATAATACTAATATTGCTTTGGCTCCCAGAAAAGTTAGACTTCTAAAAGCCCTACCTCACATAAGCATCCGAGTAACCCATAGTCTGAAGCGCATTTGATGTCATCTCGCTTTTTTTCTCTTTTCTAATAAGTTAATCTTAATATTCCTCAAATACATATTCACTCTCTACGAAACATTATACAATTTAAAGAATTATGAAATCCGATTATCATCTTTAGTACTCATCTTCATTATCATTGATTACATTTGTATTTTTGCGATAATTCTAAATTTCATACTTATTTAACTTATAGTTTTCCCCTTGCTGATAATTAAGGAGAGATCTACCCTAAATCTTGGTGGTGTCCCCCTATCTCACTAGGGCATCCTATAAAAATTATTAAAACTTGATAACCAACCTCCCCCTTCACATCTTTAGTACACAAGAGATAGAAAATGAATTTAATTTAATTTGTCCACATGAAGTTATTTGGGCTGATATCTGGTTTAGCCTTCAGATAACTTAGCTTAACTCTAGCTAACTTTCTACTAATTTTTTGGGTTTTGTTGCGATTTACAGCCTTTCTGTTATATTTCTTGGTACATTAAATCCTCTAACTATATATCGCAGCTATCATATTTATGATGTATTTTTGTATGTGGGTGGTACATGACAGGTGCGGATTGATAAATAGGAACTTTCTATGATGTGTGTGAGGGTCCGTGGATAATTTATTAACTAAAACTAAGATTCTTATATCAGCGGCAAGATAACCTCTGATAAAAATTGCGGTCGTGAGCTAATTAATTTGCCTAACCACCTACTAAATAGAGCACACCCAGATTTCGCTAATGGAAAGTTCTATCACCCACTTAAGCAAAAATATAGCCCCTCCTTAACTTACCCTCAAGCTTCTTTTCTCATTATTTTCACTTTTTCATGCCATTAATCTACCCTATAAGAGGAATATGATAAAGAGTAGAGTGGAATTTAATTAGATTTTGGAGATGTAATTATTAGAAATTTAAATTTGCTATGTTGAGGAAAGCTATCCAAGTAAGCATCTAGCAACAGTAAGAGAATAAAACTATTTACTTACATATAAAAGGATAAACGATGAACTGGAGGATCAGTCGAATGAAAGAGGAGAAATTTTCTCTCACTAAGATTCTAACATGGAAGATGGATTCTTAAGTAAGGAGTTATTTAAAATAATTTTTATCATGATCTTTCGAATTTTATGAAGTCAGAACGACTATAAGAGTCTAAAATAAATGAAAGATTCAGCTATATCCCTCACGTAATTACTCTCAAATATTTAAATTTAAATTGTAAATGCTCAGAGATAAACGACTTATGAATTCCAAGAGCAACAAGAATTGGGAATGAGAACTTCTATTCTTACAAATGAGCTTTCAAAGCAAGTTTTGAGCAAGAGGCAGTAAGAAAATGATTCAGACCAGTCTAGCTTCCTCTTGGACGGTGTGGTTTACTCTTTCCAAAGTTAGCTCCTCCCAGGCAGAGATTCAATGTAAGATATTATTACTCTCCAATACTTAATCTCAACAAGATACCTTTCAACAAAAAATATCCTCTAGCTAACTATTTGAATTTAACAGCCTATAACTTTATTTATTCTTTCTTGCAGCGAGAGTAGAGCAGCTCTCAATGGGATAATGAGAATGAGTGTAGGCATGCAACCCAGACATTCTAAAACTAATCTAGAGAACATTGTTGAAGAGAGTAATCCAAGGTAAGAAGCAAAGTATAAAATTCTATTAAGCAAATAAAGACAATTTATTTATGATGCTTCTAATATTTTTGGAGGTTATTTAAAGCACAAAATAATCAAATTTAACAATATAAGTAAAGTTAAATTATTAAATTCAGAGAAATATTACTGAAATAGGATGCCTACGAATATGGAATTCTATTTTAATTTATCTTCCCCTGCAATTATTTCTTTATCATATTTGATTTTCATAAATCTATAGCGATACTCAAGAAAAGATTTTAGAGGAAGAGGAGGAAAAGAATGGGCGAATTCAGAGTTTCTCTCCTTAAAATCGAGCACCTCAATATGCAGAGACTCCTTTCAAGACCCTGGTTGACATATCTAATGTTAAGAGAAGAAATGAAAGCATCATGCGACAAAGCGTCAGACCCTTAACTTTAAATTCTCAAGTTTTGCAAGGAAGAAATACTGAGTCAGATAAAACTATGCAGCAAGAGTCTCAATTCTAAAGTTAAGAGCAGCATGTCACTCAAGCTTATTGCATTTTCAACTATAAGGTAAAATGCAAACCAATAAATTGGCAAAAGATAGAAAATTCCTTTAATATCCCCGTCTTCTTCGATTTCTTGATCTTACATTTCGCAAATTTCTGACATTAGTTTTAGACTGAGGACTTTCCAAAAGAAGCTGAGATGATAAAGAAAATCTTTGCAGATTACTTCCCAATGTTTAAAGGCTTTATCAGGCTCTTGCCCAGGCACTATAACACGCCTTTCTTGAAAAAGAACTTCATGAGAGTCTTCGATAGAGAGTCAGGAGGTACTATACTATCAAATTTTGAACTTATTTATAGACATGATTGGATTCATGGTGCCATGCTTTGACTTTTAAGATCCAGAATAGTGGATTTAATTTGCAGATGCTTATGATGACTGAATTATTTAGAACTTCCTTTTAAGCTATAAAAAGTATTATAATTGAAATACGAAGTTTGATAAAATAAATTAACAAGATAATGGAAGGGCAATAATTAGAGAGTGAATACAAAGTGAGGGACTTCATTTTTGAAAGGCTTTTGAATAACAATCAAGATTAAAAGATCATCTATCTGCTTGGGCATATGAGAGAAAGAGACCCTGAGATCAAGGCGATTCTTAAGCTAGAGAAGCTATCCTTCGATGATAAAATCCTATCTCAGTTAGGGCAAGATACTTTATCTACTGATCATCAGAATGCAAATGCAAACTAAGAATTGATAAAATCAGAGGATCATTTCTTTCAGAACGACATCTATAGCAAATTTATGATATGGCTAAAAGATGATGCTGCTAAAACTGAAGCAGAGATCAATTATCCAGCACCCTAGTTCTTAATTAATAAGTATTCAACTCAAAAAGTGCACATCATATCAGAGACTCCTAAGATGTACTTTGATTACGTAAGACCCTAATATATTGAGAAACTGGAGAAGCCTTAGTGGCTCTATAACGTTCTCGAAGGCACTAACCCCATAGAAGAGGAGAGGAAGCTTTTCTAAAATGAGGAATTTATGCTTCAAATGGACTATAAAATGGTGAGTGAAGATATAGAGACACTTCACCTGCTCGCCATGCCTTTTGATAGAACAATTTACACTCTACGAGAACTAAATGAAACTCACCTTCCTATGCTTAAATCAGTGAGAGATGAAGAGTTATAAGGTTCTCAGAGATAAATTCAAACTTGGCTAATCGTAAGTGAGGGCCTTCTTCCACTACTATCCAACATTCTATCATCTGCATATCCATTTCTGCCACATCAAACTCATAGAGAAGAAAGGTGCTCATTTAGGCAAGGGAGTGCTTTTGGAAGATGTAATTGAAAATATTGAAATGAAGAGCGATTACTATCAGAAGAAGAGCATGTCTGTTCTTAAATCACTTCATTTAGAGTTTTTTTTTTAAGTTGTTTTGGTAGGAGATACTTCAAAAATTTATCAGATCTTCAAAGAAATCAAGCTCATAGATATTGATTGAACTTATTAAATTCCTCATTCCTCCTCTTTTCTGATGTTTGTATCTTAAAATGTGAATATATACCATAGAGTGCCGATGAAGTAGCTGATAGAAAATATGATGACAACAAGTTTGAAGACTCTGAAGGCGTAGTTTATCATAATCTAAAGCATGATGTTGTTATTGTCCTGCAGCTAATCATTCTTAGCACTTTGATTTTTAATAAGCCTCTTTAGTCTGCCATCATAGTAGGATTTCACCAGATTTTTGAAATTTCTGGTGTCAAGGAGCAGAAAGAGCTTGGGCAGACGCAGAATTTTGAAGAGAGTGAACAGCTGCTTAATGAATATACTTCTATCAATATAATAAGATATAAGTTGGTTTAAAGCTTGGATTCGTCATCAGCCATGAAGTATCTGAAGGGGATCACACTCATGATATCGAAGAAGAAAGAGCGCCTATAAATCTCAGTGATTATTAAAGACTATGGAGAATCTAATTTGAAAATAGGTAGTTTAATTGAGAGAGAGTGGTGACGTACTTAAAATAGCGGATGGCTATCTTTTTATGGTCGTGAACTGGATAAAAGTCATCCTCGCTATTTAGTAAATAAATAAATACTTTCTAATATACGCTAATGTATTCTGTGAAAAAGTCTAAACAAGCAATTGTACTTAAAGCAACAATCTTACTCAATATAATATCCACTCCGAACAAAACTTCCACCGTTTAGTTGAGGGCGTCACTCGCAGCTGAAGATTACAATCCAAAAGCAGCACTAAATGATTCATGAATCAGCCACTCTTAAAAGCTCTTACAAATATGTGGAGGTGTAAGTAGAGTAGACTGCAAGTAGGATCATGAAGATGTCAAAGAAACCTTTCCACCTGCTCTGCTTGGTAATTATCATTTACTGCATAAATGACTTCCGATTACGATCGTTGTTATCAATCATAACGATAAAACTAATCTTTGAATTTTATATTTAAGCTTGAAATAAAATAGGAATATGTAAAGATTGTAATATAAATTTCCATTTCGATTAAAAAATAAGATTATAGAATCGTTCTCTCACGATGCTCAGTTATTCAAGGATAATTGTAATATAATGCAAAATAAATTAATTGTCTCCATTGGTAGTTATAAAAAGGGACTTAATGTATTAATCCTGCTGTTTTGTGTCTCATAGCAAATCCTCAATCAATAGATTACCTTAAAGTTGTTAATTATACAACACTGAGTCATTTAAAATAAGATGAGAATATTATATAGTTCATTTAGAGCTGAGATGAACTTGCTTGTATTTTCAAAACTGAAGAGAAGTATAAGAATCAATTTTTTTTAACTTCAGTCTCTCTTCCTTCAGATTTTAAACTTTCTAAATCCAACTCTCTTATTAAAACAGTCTACCTCAGTTTTTCAATAATGCTATCTCTGTTCTTCAGTACAAAATTTTAGAAGTTTTAAGTTGCTTTCATCTTCTATGTTTTCTGCAGATATTAAATTCATCTGATCTATAATTCTTTGGTCAGATGAAATTTTAAAACTGGTCTATCATTTTATCTAAGGCTTGAGATAACAGAGTTGAGCCTATTCTTGACTCAAAGTCAATAATCTATCTGCTAATTTTATATAAGTTAGTTGTTCTTTGCCACTTGCAAAAATATTGAAGAGTGTTATTACGAATTCATTATTAACTTTGAGTTATTTTTGTAGCGGAAGTTTAAAACTGATTTTATTATCCGAATCAAAGAAAATATTTAATACTGCCTGACACCTTCAAATAAACTAAATTTCTCAATTTCTAATTATCGTCTTTCTTGATAAAATTAGATATGATAATCGTACTGGTTTTAAACTACTCTTAATATTAGTTAAATCCAGTTATTACAAGAGTTTCTTAATTGCAAAATAGAGGATCTTATTTAATATCCAATTAGCTGATAATTAAAATTATTAACTCAGAATGTCATTAAAATTAAATTCTTATTTTTAATATAGGATAATTATAATGCTTTTGACACGTAGCAAACAGTAGTTAAACAAGGCGGCTCTTAAAAATCCTATTTATTATTTTATCTTTGCCTGCTAAGTTTAATGCTAAGTCGATTGTGGCTTAAGACTTCACCTTCTGAAAAACGACTCAACATATAAAATTTTTAATAAATTAAAAAATATTAGAGAAGGATGATGAAACTCAAGACCTAATGGGAGGAGTATCTCGCATCCTAGCTCATATCTCCACGGACAAGTTAGTTTACAAGCCGAATGATGTGATGTTTGTGGAAGTATTCCTAGTAGATGCCATGACTAAAAAGATAGTCACTCATGCTGGGGATATCCCACTAGAAAGAATGCAATAACCAGCCACTTTTATGGTAAGCAATCTATCTGCTTAATAAAGCACTTAATATAGATAAAGGACGCTTCAAACACTAAGATTTACACAGAAACCCTGAGAACAAGGGCGCAAACGGAACTATAGTCTACACTTTTAAGGTGCCCCAAGATTAATCTGGTGGTGAAGTTCACACTTGAGGTCTCCTCAAACTTTTTCTAAATTGTTTACTGAAATGTTTTTAATTTCCCAACTACTCAAAGGAAAATTAGATTCAGGTAATATAGTGAGGGGAAGCTGTTTGTGACAGTTGACTTCAACTTAAAATCACAGTCTTTAATGTTTTGTTAAATAAACAAAGAATCCTTCAGTCCAGGGGATCTAGTCTTTGCAAAAATCAAAGTGAGAAGAGTTGACGTCAACCTGATTTATTTTTCGCAAATAGAATAAACTTAAATAAAATACATGATCAAGTAAGAGGATGCCCTAAAGTAAGTTAAGAGATTTAAAGCAAAATAATTTGAAAATCGTTAATTCAAATTATAATAAATGAGCTGCCTAAAAACCTTAATCACATAGCAAGTGCCTACCTATCGTGCAGCCAATCTCTTCCAAAAAGTAGTTCAAAATCCAATCTCCTCTGCTAAGGTAACATCTGAACTATAAGACTGTTAAAGTTTTTTATTTTTATTAAAAAGAAATGTCATCTGGTAAACGTGAGATAAATTAACTTTACTAATATAATGAATCGAGGGGTATCAGCGAGAGGGGAAGATAGCACACTGGCAAACATCAAGCCTATCACCATGGTACAAGGGTATCACCAAGGCTACACACTATCTTTAGGCTGGGTAGAAATGGTGATAAGCTGGTTGCCAAGGTGCTATCTTCCTTTTGAGAGACTCTGAGTAATTAAGTGAAATTTTAAAGTGGCGTGTAGCTGAGCTATGAAAAACTATCACCTCATGAAATGGAGTGAGCATCTAAAAAGGATATCCTTGCATCTGCCACACATCTACTCTTAGAGTTATTAACCTTGATTGTTTCTCTAGTGGACCTATTTTTTTCCTTGGAGAGGGATAATTAATCCTGTGACAAATAACTTTGGGTCTCCATAGCCCTTTCACTCTTATTTTATAATATAACTAAGGATGCCCTTATATCTTACACTGCTAGCTTCGCGTAATAAATTGTCGAAGATAGTGGTCTACAACTCGATTCAAATGGTGAACTAATCATATCCTTCTAAATACCCTCTAATTCTGACTTTGAATTACTCACTCTAATTGTACACGTGTCAATCAAGAATTACGTTACAGAGTCTTCAGTTCACTCGCGAGTCATCAGCCAAGAGAAAGACCTCTACATCAGATTCCACACTGGAAGTGGCGCACTTATCAATTTAGATTTAAATTTGCGTATTTTTATCCCAGGAGTTGTCAACACTGTGTATTTTGAGTGTTTCTCTGATTATGACGGCACTGATGTCGCCACCTTCGAGGAAGCAAAAATAATTGAAGTGAGTCCAGAAGGAAAGGAAACAGAGTTACTTTTTAACAATGGATTGGGATATTTATCATCCTCAATGTTAAGGAATGGAAGAGGCTCCTTTATGGTCTCAGTTTCTTAGTAAGAATAAATATTTCAATTTTTCCCTTTCTAAAATTTATTTTTAAGAAGGAATATATTTGCTAATGAAAGTGAAATGGACAAAGCAGAGTCTTTGGGAAAAATATGAGCTGCCCAAAGTAGACTTTACCAAAGAAGTTTACATGCAAGTTGAGTCAATATAAGATAGGTCTAATCCTGCTTTGGAGGTATAAATCTTAAGTTCTAAAGTCACTTAAGGCAAGTAAACTTCAAATTATATTCTAAATAAGTGAAAATTTCAATACATAATTTATTACAAGATTCAGATTTATAAAAAGGAGAGAATTCTATTTGAGTCTTAAGAAAATTACTTATTATTTGTATTGAGTCTCTGTTACCGCCTAGTATATAAATTTTATCTTACGCCCTTGAAAGAAAACAAGTTAAAACTCTAGATCCCTCTCTCTGACAGTAACTAAATCAATCAGTCAGAACTCGAGATTCTAATTTATATTTAGAGAATGTTATAGTTTTTGTTTGAGAATGGAGGGATCTTCCAGGTGAATTTATTCGAATTGATCAAGGAAACAGATGTGATTTTAAAAAAGCTTCAAGAGTAACTTGTATTCATTCTCCCCAAGAACAAGCTTAAAAATGTGTAATATAAATAATAAAGAGGAGCTTCAAGTTCAAGTCACGCTTAACTAGGAAACGTTCACCCCTGGTGATAATGTAGATATTAAAGTAGACATTTAGAATAGTGTAGCCACTACCTCCATCTCTGATGTATGTAATTCAATTAATTTTTATCCCTAAAAATTAAAAAAAAGAGTTTCAATTTTTGACATGATGATAAGGATGAGATATTTTACAGCGTCATCGTCACTGACGAAAGTTCTTTCCTTGAGGTGCCTGCAAGAGTTGCTTAACCTTCGCTGCCCACTATGGTCTATCTTGAAGATGAAGTCTATCAAACTTTTGGCCAAAATGAGTTTTGGTTTGCAAACTCCTACTTAGACTCACTTTTCAACAACGAGGGCCAAAAATTTGATTAGTCTACAAAATATATATAAGTCTAATTAAAACGTAAAATGATCAATTCAATTTGTAAGAAATATAGAAATAAGCTCTCAGATATTGTTATCTTGAGATTAAATTATCTTGATGTTAAATAAACTTGGACTAATCTTCATGTTTTTAGTCATCAAATCCATATCTTGTTATCCTGGTTGTAGTAAAGATAAAACTAACTTGCCCTATTTTGGCATTTGTCAGCTCTGAATTATACATTTTAGAAGAAAAATTAATTTAAACGAGTACTAATAAATTAATCTATACTTGACAAGGGTAATGTCAACCTCAAGAGCATTTAAATAATTATTATGATTTTAAGTTAAAGAATTTCTCTTTAACTCGTCATAAGGCTCAATTTGAGTCCAGTAAAGAGTGTATGAAGAGAGGTCACTAGCTATTTCAAAAGAGTTGAATACCTTCTTCTATTTCAAAAGCTCGAATTGATTCACATCAAGCTTATAGCAAGAGGGAACACTCACAACTGCAACTACCATCCCTTGCTTTTTAGAGTCCATGTTTATAATCTGGATATTCTAAATTACTGTTTCTATATCTGAGCTAGAAGTTGAACTATTAGGAACATTCAGTTTAAGATAGGCTTCAATAATAGGATTTGAAGCTGACTCAGGATACTAATCAAGGAAGTCAATCTGAAGGGTATAAGAAAGTTGGAACTCCTTAGAGTCTGACTTCGAAGCTTCATAATCCTCTATCTTGATCTCGATATTATGGGTCTTGGTCTTTGATGCAAACTGGTGAAGGTACTTTTGAATTTCAGCTGTGAATTCGTAGGATCCTTAAGCAGAACTCTCATCGAACTTGAGTGTGTTGATGAGCTTTCCATCAACATAAAGATTGAAAGACCCCTCACCTCTAATTCCTGAGTACTCGTCCATGTAAAGTATAAGAGCTTTGAGAGCAAGGATTGTGCTTTGAGTGGAACCAATCCTTCCTCCATCTGAAATCTGGCTGATCAAATATTTGATTCCCTTCTCAATGTTTGGCGCATATGTGCCCCTACTGTGTTTCAGCCAGGCAATCAAACTCAAAGAAGTAGTCTCAATAAGTAAACTTTATCCACTTGAACTTGTGATAGATGTCTCTGCTTTTTCAACTACTCCTTATGAGTTTTAATTCTTAGATAGTCTGTCTAAATATTATACGTTCATCCCCGATTTTTTAAAAACTTTTCAGTTTGCTTTTATAAAGCCTGGATGAACTTTTTTCATCTGTTCTAAAACTTGGTACTGTAATCTATCCTAATCGGCCATGTATTGCTAGAAAATTTCAAAATAGGTAAATTTACTGAATTATTAATTCCCAAATTATAGGGAAAGTTCTAGCACATTAGAATAATTCTCAAATCTTTTGAATATACCTCTATAAAAGAAAGTATAAAGATTAAAATCAGTGGCTTCTTACAGTAAAAGCTGGATTCCTAGCCAATATTGAAAAATCGGGGCTGAGCGGATAATATTGCTAGGCTTCGTTGTGTCTACCAAGATTAAATCTTAAAATTTGAAAATAAAGAGATAAAGATTTATAGATTAATGAGAGATCCGGCTAAAAGAGAGAGGAAGTAAGAGTCGTCATATGTTCTAGATACGTCAATAAGAGCAGCTATTTCTTAGTCAACTGAAGTATAACCCAGTCCAGTCAATACCCAAATTAAGTATGCGCTATGTTGAGAATAAGATAAGGGAGAGTCTTACTTTGTAATAGAACCTGGAGCCATTCCGAAAGAGTCGATAGATAGAGGACTGAGATTGAATCCCCCTGTACCATCTCTTCTACTAAGAAGCCATTACTGAACCCTTCTGCTCATTTCATCGCTCACTAGAGTCGGCATAACTTTCTTCATTTCGTGGAATTGCATCATACCATAGGCTGATAGAGCCTCATGCCCTGGATTTTCGCCAAACCACTCATATCCTCTATAACTTAATGAGCAATTAAAATTATTACCCTGTGGAAGATTCATATGAAATGAGTTTCTAATAGCCTTTCTCAAGCTTCTATTGGGCTTCAATTATCATCTTTTGTATCTTAGACTTTTGAGTTTCTGTTTTTGCTCCACTTTCGGCTCTTTATAAGAATTGAAGAGCCATTACAATAGGATAGGTCACTGAAGAGCACTGCTCAAAGCAACCGTAAGGATCTTAGATAAGGCTTTCAACCGCTGCTATTATGTTATCTAGTGGCTCAGCAAATATCTTAGCAGCGGTCACCTTGATAGTTTGATCGAGATATGTTTCAGGGAGCTTGAAAGAAAACGCTAATTTATCCTCTACATTCTAACCCTTGCCAATCAACCCACTTTGCCTGAGCTAAAATTGTTATTTTTTCCTTCATTTATAATATTAAATTTAATGAACTTCTAAGGGAAACCATTCAAATTGAATTTGGTAGACTTGGTTAATTTATCTTATGATAAGTTTCCCTACTTGTCTGTAGCTTTTGCATTAGCAATCAAGAAAATGAGTCCATCCTTATTGCCATCTTTTAAATAGCTATTATAATCTCTATGTTAATTTTAATCAGTAGCCTTGAAATGGTATTCATAAATGATTGACTAAAATGGTTTGAGAGCAAAATCAAGAACAGTTTTCTTGGTTGATTTGCCAACCTGTTCTAACTCTAATTCCACATCCAAAGCAGTATTCTGGTTATTTTGCAGAGCTATGGGAATGTAAAGGCTGTCATCAGAAATCACATTTTTGGGCAGCTCAAACTATGTTGTGAAGGGCTTCTTGGTTTAGATTGCGAGTTGCTTGAAGCCATAATATTTTGATGTTAATAAATAAGCTTTGAAATATAATGACCCGATTTTGAGAAAGCTACAACTGTAACTTAAAATATATAAGGAAGTTATTATTTTGAAATCATTCTTAACGACAAATTTGTCTTTATTTATAAACTCTGAAGGAAGAGATCTGATCATTGAGATGGAATGATTCGATATTTGTGGCATTAGTCTAGTAGGGCTTTGCAGACACGAATTTAAGAGTCTGAGTGAAGTCTACTCTTGAATTCGCATCCCATCCCTTTCTTCTCTTGTGAGTGTAGTCTCTTGTATTAGTCTTAATTCCAGTCATGAAGTCAGTTTGAATATCGTCAAGGTCATCCTCTGAACTTGCTGACCTTGATGATTATCCCTCACCACCTTCCATGTCAATAGTTGGTCTTTCTCCTCCACATGAAGAATCCCTAAGGTAAACTTCTCTCCACATCCCGTCCTCCATATCGTCTTCTCTCATAAAACTCTCATCCATCCCATAATCGATCAAGTACAATTCGCCCATTAAAAAATAAGCACATCTCCTGTTTTTTCTCCGCAAAGAGACGCTCCATTCGGAGCCTTTCAGGGTCATCGTCTTCCATGCTTTAAAATGTTCTCTTTACATTATGATATTCCTCCTCTATAAAGTTGTATCTTCTCCACCCCTAAACTCCTAGCAGGAGTTCCAGATTGGACTAATCAAACATATAAAAATTAATTTTGCTTTAAATTGATTTTAGAACCATTTTTTATAAGTAAACTTTAATTATAAATAAAAAGCAGATAATTCAGGGTAAATATAATTAGAGATCATGATCATAATGCACGAAGTTAAATTAAAATTTTCATTTTTTTCAGCATTAAAAATAGTGACTTATTAGAAATTGTAGAGTGGACAAAATTGGATTGCAAACTCATTAAGCACATTCTAAAATCTCTATATTTCGTAAAGATTTAATAATATAAATAAACCGTTTTAATCATAATATTAGGATCTTTATTATTATGTTTAGCTCTTATTCTACTCAACTTGGCAATTTAATTTAGGATATTCAAAAAACGAAGATTAAGAAGGTATTGAGGAACATGAAATTTCTAAATGACTTTAAAGGAAACAGACTTATTTTAAAAGGAGCTATTTTAGATAAAGTTAGCGCACTTATTATTGAGAACTGGATAGTGCTTAAATGAAAATAATTGATAAATTTCTTACATTATATTGCATTGATAAAGAACTTGGTGAAATCCTTAGAAAATCTAAGTTAGTGGTCTTAATATAGAAATTAATTAAACACAACTTCATCTCACTTTTTTTTATCATATTATGAGGTTCTAAAGAACAAATTACTATAAATCTTTTATTAAGACTAAATTAGCCATATTCAAATATAAGTCTTAAAAAATATGAATAGGTTATGTTTAATAGACTCCATAAAACATTTGGGGTACAAAAGTATACTTTTACATTAAAAATTAGATTCCTATAACCTTTATAAAACTCAATAAATATAATATTTATTTTTGAGATTTAAGCCTTAAATGATCTGAATATTTTAAATTTAATTTCTCATTTTATTTGAGTTTAAATAAGTTAGGTATTTTTTAATAAATTTATATCCTATCCTCAATCTTGGATAATTAAATTTTATTTCACTAAGTATTGACTTTATGTCAATTACTAAAAAATTATTGAATGTCTTTTAAACAATTTTTATTAAATAATAATAATAATCTTAAAGCAGCAAATTAATCAACACACAGTCATAATAGAAATAAAAATTCTATTCAATTCTCTCCCCTCCCCTCAATACAAACGAATTTCTAACATTTTAAATCCGTTTTAGTCTTTCTAAAAATGCCCTTAATAATTTTTTTTGTATCTGCTTTTTAAGAATAAAAGTTTAGAGGTATTACTTCTTCCTAATTTTTCACAGCTACTAAGTTCATCTGTATAAACTAAAATTGCTTGGTTTAGGTAAAACTTTTGCTGAGATCTATTATTTTTTAAGGCCTTATTTAAGAGAACTGGATCTATTCTCAACTATAAGACAATAAAGTGTAATTTAGACTTGATAATTATTTTTCCATTTTCAGGAATATGGATGAAAACGAATAGTTGATAGGGGCAACACATTTTTGAGAGAAATAAAGCAAGAGATGATGATTTAAGACATTATGATCTTGAATTGGCGTCCCTTACCCTCCTCCTCTTGTGAGAGCAGTCTCACGTATTAATCTTAATTCCAGTCATGAAGTCAGTTTGAGTCTATTAAAAATCATACAAAGAATTTAAAAAAGCTCCTCAATGTCTATTTCATCCAAAGATGATTCATGATTCCTTCCTTCTAATTCAGCAGCATCAGATATTAAATCTATGTCTTCTATATCAAAATCTATGGGGTACTTGCAGTCATAATTTACGCTATCATCTTAATAGGCACCATTACTCCTAATTTTACTTAGTGAACTCTGTACTAGAAAATAATTTCATTTACACATTTTTCTCACCTAAGAGGCGCTACACACACAATTTTTTAGGGTCTTTTTCGATCATATTATAAAGTCAATTCTTAACTTTGTAACAATCTTCCTTTACAAAGATGTATCGTCTCCATCCCTGCACTCCTAGCAATAGCTTCAAATCAGTTTAATCAAAAAAAATTGCAAAATTAATTAGGTTTTAAATTAGCTTTAAAGTCCATATTTCATTAATTTGAATATAATTATATTTTAAGGCCTAATTTATTCTACTATAAACCAAAATTGAATACATTAGTTTGATTAAATCAAAATTGATTTCTGCTATTTCAAAATACTCAAAGGAAATTTAATTTTGAAACTTTTAATATTAATAGAATAAATAACTATTTGGGAATAAATAAACTTAAGAAACAGCCATTTAAAGTCCTGCAAACTCTTGCTCTCCTTACTATTCATTAATTAAGCTGCAAGGGTGTAAGTAAGTAAAGTAAAGTAAAATTTGAGGAATGTAAATAATAATTAATTTCAAATCTCAGCACTTATTCAGTACTAGATAAGAAACCGTACTATTATCCTATGTAAAGCTGCAAGGGTGAATAATTGTACTTGGTAAAGCATTCAGAAAATCATCATCGCATGCTAGACTTGAAATATAATTAAAAGTGAGAAGTGAGTGCACACCCCCACTTTTTATTATTCGAATAAATTCCTTATACTTGTCAAAATATATCCGCAAAATTACGAAATTTGCTTATAAAATTTCCTGAGAGCGTAAATTTATGACTTTAAATTGTAAAGAATACCCTTTAAATTAACTCAGATAACATTTTTTACTAAATCATATCTCTTTTTCATAGTAAAGTTAATTTAAGCATTATTTTAAAACCCCTTCAGTTTTATAAACACAAATCCGTTTCTACACAAATGAACTTATTTCATTCTTGAATTTTATTAAATTGGAGAACCTGAAAATTAAATTAAAAGCTCAGATAATTTTATCAACTATACTTAGAATAATCTTTTTAAGTCACATAAATGAAACTTAATTATTATCCAAAGAAAAAAGTAATTATAGCTTTGCCATTTATATTAAATTCAATAAAGAATTTAATATAAACGTAATTCAAACCCAGAATCATAAAATTAAGTAAAATTATGTTTTGAGGCCAATTTTCTCTGATTAAGGTTAAAAATTAAATTAAAGTGGAAAATTTTTTCGGCAATTTTCGTGTAATTAAATTTTAAAGAGTTATAAAAATTTTTTACAAGCATCATATCTAACAGGCGAGAGGTGCAGAGAAGAAGATTAAAGAAGAAACTCTTAATAAATTTAGATAGGCTATCGAAAAATCTGTTGATAATCAGAAGTGACTCTTTCAATTGTCACGGACTTGTAGCTCCCTATTTATAATTTAAACCAACCCCTAGATTAATTAAAATTTCTACTATAAAAATTAGCAAAATATATTATACCCAACTTATTCTTATTATCATATTTTAGTGTTATAATATGCAGGGAAAACAAAATTTCAGAAGGGTGACTCAAAGATTTATGATTCAATTATTAGAATCTTAAAAATGCAGAGTTGCACTATGTTGTAAAAGTAATATTCTATAACTTTAGAATTTCAATTCCAATTAAGTTAATATTTATGCTTGACATTTAAGTGATAAATTGTATGGAATTTTAAAGATTTTAAATATAAATATTTCCTTTTATTTAATTTTAAATAAGTAAAGTACTCTCCTCTTCTCTTTCATGATGCTCGTTCGTTCTCTCATGCTAGGATAATTGTAATTTAATGCAAAAATAATTTAATTGTCTCCAGTGGTAGTTATAAAAAAGGTACTTAATGAATCAAACCTGCGGAGTAGCTGTCTCTATATCCGATCCCAATCAATATGTGGCCTTAAAGTTGCTAATTGCTTAACACAGAGTCATTTATATAAGAATTAAAATGTTATATAGTTCATCTAGAGCTGAGACGAATTTGCTTGTATTTTCAAAACTGAGTAGCGGGATAAGTATCAATTTCTTACTCCCAGTCTCTGTTCTTCCATATTTCAAACTTTCTAAATCCATCTCTCTGATAGTAACAGACTGCCTTAGTCTTTCTATAAATGCGCTGAAGATCTTGGTGTTGTATCTGTTCTTTAAATACAGAATTTTAGAAGTATTAAGCTAATTGTCATCCTCCATGTTTTCTGCAGATGTTAAATTCATCTGCATCTCAAATTCCTTTGCAAAGATGAAATTTTTAAACTGGTCTATCATTTTATCTAAGGCCTGAGTTAACAGAGTTGAGTCTATTCTTGATTCCAAGTCAATTATCTATCTATTAATTTGAATAAGTTAGTTATTCTTTGCCACTTGCAGAAATATCTAAGAGTTCTATTCAGAATTCATTTTAAATTAGAGTTATATAATATTTTAAAATTGCGGACTTTTAAACCTTCTTTATTATCCGAATCTTAGAAAATATTAAATACTACCTGACTCCTTTTCTAATAAATTATTTAACACTTAGTTGATTGATTATTAAGATGGTCTTAGTTGATAAAATCAGATGAGAACAGTTAGTGATAATCGTACTGGCTTAAATTTGCCTTTAGTAATAGATATATCCATTATATAAAGAGATGCATTGCGAAAGAGTGTGAGAGGATCTTAATTAATATCTAAGAAGAGATTATTATAATTAAACTTCCAGAATCATCATTAAAATACGAAATCTAATTTATTTTTAAAGATAATTAATGCTGATACGTAAAAACCTTAGTTATGCTTGGCGACTCTTTGACACTCAAGATTTTTTTTTATCTTTGCCTGCTTAGTTTAATGCTAAGTGTGGCGGAGGCTCAAGGCTTCAAACATCTTCATAACGATCTCAAAATATTCCAATTCGTTTTTGTAGCTTTAAAATATTGCCAGATGATAGACCTCGTTATATTGGAACCATTAGGACTAATTTAGGTACAATCAAGAATATGAGTCCATCCTTATTTCCATCTTAATAATAACTATAACCTATCAATAACTAATTTAATCAGAAGCCTTGAAATGGCATTCATAGAGAGATGATTCAAATGGCTAGAGAGCAAAATCGAGGACAGTTTTTTGTTGTTGATTTGCCAACCTGGTCTAACACTAACTTCACATCTAGATTTATGTTTGGTTGTTTTGCAAATATAAGGGAATGTAAAGGCTGTCATCAGATATCACATTCTTGTGGAGCTCAAATTATGTTGTGAAGAGTTTCTTAGCTTAGATTGCGAGTTGCTTAAAGCCATAATATTATTATTATTATTATGTAAACTTATCTAAAGAGACTATTAATATAATGATCCGATTTTGAGAAAGCTACGACTGTAACTTAAATTATATTGTAAGGAAATTTAATTTCAAATCATTCTAATCGACTAATTAATCTTTAAAATTTAAACTCTGATAGAAGATATCTAGTCATTGAGATGGAAAGATTCGCAATTTGTGGCATTAACCTAGTAAGGCTTTGCTGACACGAATTTAAGAATCTGTCTGAAGTCGATCCTTGAATTCGCATCCCATCCCTTTCTTCTCTTGTGAGTGTAGTGTATTGTATTTGCCTTAATTTCAGTCAAGAAGTCAGTTTGAATATCGTCAATGTCATCCTCTGAACTAGCAGAGCCTGTTGAAGGTCCCTCGATATCTGTAGTATCATCATCCATAGAACAAATTAAAATAGAAGAACTTTAAGTGTTGTTTGATATCGCCCCTCCAACTGCAGCAGCCATTGGCATAAAGTCTGCGGCTTCCATGTTATCAAAGACCACCATCTCGTTTTCATTCATGGCATTCTTGAACTTGGGTCCCATGCCTCCTCTTGCGAAGGCGTACATTAAATATAAGTTCATGATTTGCTGCTTCTCCGCAAAGAGTCGCTGTAGTCTAAGTTTTTCAGGGTCTTTGTCATCCATGCTGTATAGTCTACCCTTAACTTTATCATAGTCCTCTCCCACGAAGATGTATCTTCTCCATCCCTGTACTCCAAGTTGGAGTTTTAAGTCGCTCTAATCGAAGAAAGCAATCTAAAAAAAATATTTATAACAAATATTTTATATAATCTTATTTTAAGCATATTGATTTTAGTATTTCATATTATTTTTCAATTTTCCGATGCTTGATATCGCTAATTTTGTTTTTTAAAAAAATATTATCTTTGTTAATTAAATTGTATTATACAAAAACTCTTATTGCTTAGACTTTAAAGGCCTTGAAGGCTTAAAATAAAATTAAAAGAACCTTTTTTCTTAATAATTTCTTTAAATCTATTTTATTCAATATTTCTATAGAAAATTTTAAAAATTAATTGAAATGCCTAAATTCGATAAAACTATTATAGTAAATATTTGAATAAATAAGCGCCCTTAAGTATTCTTAGTAAAGATTTGATTATAAATCTTTTTTATTTACAAGAGTGATTATGACAACTATCTTTAACTAATCTTACACATAATATATGTGTGAAGACAATTTGAGAAAAAAACAAGTATGGAGATTTGTTCTAGCTGAAGTGATTTACAAGCATATGATAATAAGGAATAAAGAAATAAAGTGTGGTAAGTCTTTATCAGTTATTTGTATACGAGATTTCAATATAATTACAATATATCTTTCTAGGATTTTAAAATATACACAAGTTTTGAATTTTAGTCAGTTTAAATCATTCTGCGAAGAAAATAATAGAAAAAGATTTGTAAATTGTTTTAAAAACTCATCTTATTTCAGTATGCCTTTAAAATAAAAGATACAAATTAATTGCTTACAAATTTCTTATTCAGAATTGTTTTTTAATTATAAATTTGAATTTTTTTGAGATTAATAAATATGGCCTTAAAAAATAACTTTCGAAAATTTATAGGCCTATTTAAATTTTTAATACCTTACGATATTTTTAAAATAGCCATATTATAATCAATTTAATCTTATTAAAAAGAATTACTCTATTCAAGAAATTATAATTTTATCAATAAATATGAAACTTGATTTATTAAAATAGTTTTATCATCACCATTTTTACCTCACTGGACAAATTCAGCTTTTACTATTACGTAGTTTAGTTCAAGCACAATTTTGAGGGATGGACTTGATTTTAAGATTTGATAAAGCTGATGGCGGAGGAAGACTCCCTCAATTTGCTGAAATAGTGTTTTAAACACTAATTTGGCATATAATATGTGCTTATATTACCAGATTGAGGATGAAAAATTAGGAATTAGCTTCCCTCCGGAAACTTTTCTTCATTTTACAAAATCTGAACTGAACAC
Organism: Tetmemena sp. SeJ-2015; assembly: GCA_027382625.1. Taxonomy (NCBI): domain Eukaryota; phylum Ciliophora; class Spirotrichea; order Sporadotrichida; family Oxytrichidae; genus Tetmemena; species Tetmemena sp. SeJ-2015. Next base: position 80,377 of record JAJKFJ010021321.1, read on the forward strand.
ATTATAAATCTTTACTTTTTATTTTGTTTAAACTTGTCTAAATTATTTTTAATTAGAAATGGCTTTTAAAATAAAGACATAAATCCACTCTTAGCATATTTTTTCCTTTAAAAGTGAATGAAAGATTCAATGTGAGCCTTTACTAGGCTCTTCATGAGTTAATGGTTCGAGAATTTTAACCTATCCCTCAAATCTCCACTACCGAAAAAGTGGAAATTTGGTATTTGAATTCTAAGGTCACTGTATTTCATTGAAAGATTATGATAAAAATTTTATGAAGCTCTTTTGTGAAAGGAACTAAATTAAGATTTAAAGCCATTTTTCCATCATTAATAAAATAATAACCTGCTCCTGTTTCATTAATTTTAAATTCCATAAGTAAATATTTTTTTATCAAAAGTAGTACAAATTTAAGGATAAAATATACTAATGTTGCCTATATTCAAAGCTATGTTTTTCTTCTTAAAAGTAGTTATATATAATTCCCAAAAATATAAAAATATTGGTCTATAATAATTTAAAAATGGAATGCAACAAGCTGTGCCCAAAAGCCCAGCTTGAGTAGAAATACTCAAAATAGTCTACTTATATAAATTAATTTATACATAGTATCTATATAACAATGATAAATTATCAAGGTCGTTTATAGAGCCTAATAAATAATGTGTAAGACTCCTCCAGAATAATTGCAATGATTTAAATATTTTACTTACCCTTTTATTAGCTTTAAGCATGTCTTCTCAAAATTCAGCTCGTCAGACAAAAAACAAAAATGTTCATAAAAGCCTGACTAAATGGAGCTTAAAATTATATTATATTTTGAATCCATAAAATAATTTAAAAAACTTTTTATCTCCTCCCCTCTATTGAATAAACAAATAATCTTTTGCATAGCTTGCGAGATAGGCTATAATTAAAAGTAATAAGGCCATAATTATTCACCAAGAAACTTATAAGAGATATCAAAATTCTGCGTTAACTTGTACTACTAAGAGGTTATAATTATGCTACACAGCCATCGAAAAATGAGATAAAGGTATTTTTTAATTAGATCAAAGTTGAGAGAGATGGATCAAGTGATATCTCAACTCATTACCATTTATTTTTATAGTAGTTATCGTTCTTCATCATGTGAAGAAAAAACTCATTCTTCTTATAAAATATACATGATTTGCTTATTCTTTTATTAAGTCCGCTCATATAATCATTTAATTTTCAACTATAAATCAAATTTATAATGAATATAAATTAATGTATTTTTAAAATGAATAAATTTTAGTCAATTCCTAATAAAATCTAGCTTATATAGCCGTTAAGGATTCAGAAACTTCTTTTTTCCATATCTAATTATTATAGGATGAATACGATTACTTTATCGTGAATTGTTTTTTCTTTTAAATAACTGGCAATTATTACTGGGGGGGGGTTTGATAGCTTAATTTGCGATTTTAGTAATATAGGCCAGAGTATGTATTTGTTGTTGAGTAGTTTAGCTCTTGAATCTGTAGTCCCAGGATTGTCTAAAACTCGAGTGAGAATTCTTGCTGCCAGTCGTTCAACTATTTTAGCTCTCTATTAATGACTCCACTCACTGTGCTTCTGATTTCTAACTTAATCTGGACTTTATGTCTCATTTCCCTTAACAAAGAATTCTCAGGGCAAGGTTTCGCTTGAGTCTTAGTGCTTTCTGCTTCCCATTTTGACTCTGCGCTGCAATTTGAGCTATAAGGTAAGTTAATTATCCTAAAGATAGAAGAATGGAACAAAATGGAGTTCTGGGCTAAAAATAATAGATGTAAATCAAAAGTACGCTTTTACTTACCCCGCCAATTCGCATCATTGACCCCGCCAATTCGCACCATCGACCCCGCCTATTCGCACCATCATTTAGTAAATTAGCTCACTATTAATTATGTCTTGCAGAAGACGATGAGGAAGACGAAAAAGATGGAGTTTGGAAAAAGTGGGAATAATAATAATAATAAAATAACAATAATAACAGCAACATCAATAACAGCAACAGCAATAGCAGCAGACTATAAGCTTAGAGTCCAGACACCATATGACTACCGACTATGAGGCTACCCCGAGATCTTGCATTGGAGGCAGAGTGCGCGCTCTCTTTGACCAGTCCACTGAGCCCCCAGGCATGGCGCCCGAGGCCCCCGAGTGACCGGCAGCTCACGCCCTCAGTCAGGGAGGGTTTGAACGGCAGGGATTCCTGGCCATTGCCCTGTGCAGTGAGTGGCAACGCTCGCGTCCTCTTGTGGCGATCGGTAGTGACCCCCCTGGTCAGTAATGCCTACGGCTAGAGAGTACCAGTGAAGCTTTGGAGGGAGAGCGGCTCCTTGATGGACTTGAGTGCCCATATTTAAGAGGGGGGCCGGTAGAGGTATAGATTAGTACTAGATAAGCAAATCAAATATATATTAAATATCTCGCTAATTCACTCTAACTTAATCGTCTTCTGCAAGACATAATTAAAAGTGATTATGAACTGTATAATCTTGCCTGATCTCTATTGTTTGAGATTGGAATCTGATTATTCTTTTTTATGCTCAAAAGTTCTTATTCTTATTCTTTTATTCTTATTTTTATTCTTATTAGTAAATTAGCTCAAGTAGGATACAAGGTGAATTCATAGCTGTGCGCAATGAGTAACGTATTTAGATAACCGCTCTTAGTTTCCATTCGGATCTCCATTTGTAGGGAGAACTGCTGAGTTGAGGTAACACCAGGATCATAGACATATGAAGGAGCTGGAAAAGGTAGATCATTTTATCCTAGCGCGAGAAGTGATTAGTACAAGGTATAAGAAGACATCTGTTGAGCCCTTCAAGAAGCATTTTCTGGAATTCTCCTCCCTCTCCAGAGAGATCAAGAATAATAGAGGTTGGCTTCCCGAACATTCTATAAATGAAGTAATATGACTCCTCCTGCAAGAAAAGCAGTGCTTAAGCATGTGATAGAATCAAGGACTTGAAGTTGTAGCCGTAAAGGGTATCGTGGCCTGCTTCTTCGATGAAATATCAAGGCTCCATTTTAAATCTATAAGCTGAAACCCCAATTATTATGTAAGAGTCTTAATTAATCAGACGTTATTTTAGAGAAAAAAAAACAATTCACGATAAAGTAATCGTATTCATCCTATAATAAATTTTAAAAGCTACTAATCATGATTACCATCGACACAGAGGACATGGAGTTCTTGAATTCTCCAAGTAACAATAGAAGGTATTCTTTATTAATATTATTTTTGTTCTATCAATCATGTATTTAATAAAGGTTGACTCAGGACTCGGATGGCCAAAATAGAGAATTCAGGTAACCAAGGATTCAAGTATAATTGCGACCTACTCTAACTTAGAATTCTCAAATATAAATTCGATTTTCAGCTAGAAATGGTACTGAAGATTCTTCTCATTAAAGGAAAAAGAGAAATGATCATTCATGGCCAAGGAATTATTTTTAAAGTTAATTAATAAAATCTAATTTGCATTATAAATAATTCACTATCCACCACCTATACCTTCATCGTAGAAAAAAGTAGATTTTATTATTTAAATATTAATTTAATCATTATATTGCTAAAAAAGTGGATGTGGCATAGAAGGACGGGCAGAATCTGAATACGCCCTTAACTACAGACTATATTTATTTTAAAGATTTAATTATTAAATCTAAAGAGAAAGAGATAAATGAAATAAAAGCGATAATCAATTATAATGAAGAAGTGCAGATTCTTTTATTATAAAATTAAGTCCTAAAATTATGAGAATTTAATTCTCTTTTAGCTTTATTTTTAAAAACTTAAAGATTACAGAAGATAAAGTCAAACTAGCAAAAGTGACCCACTCACGAGAGCATAAGTTTATTTTATAAAAGTGCTGTCTCGAGGTTAAAATATTTTTAAGAAATGTTAAAATTTGTAGCTCCTATTTAATTTTTCCAGACTGGCGATTCACAAAATATTGGCTCTGCCTTAAATTTTGGAAAATATAGATAAATTATAACAATCTCTAAGTAAAAAAAATACTTTTGTTGTACTGTATTAGAATATAGGGGGGGGGGAAACGGAAGTGCACCTCCCCCTTTTTTATGGTAACAAATGATCAAAATCGTCCATAGAGGGTGAAATCGGCCCAAAACGCCCCAATAAAAATTAAGAATTTTTGGCCTTTGAAATTTCCTTGAGGGCCAAATTTTATTATTTCAATTTTATGGGGAAAAAATGATGTATTTTTATTTATTTAGGCTAATTTTTAAGACTACTATAATGTTTTTTTTGTTTGATTAATCTCTTTTTAATTACCGCGCCACATGTGCGTTCTTAAGTATTACTCTTTTTCAAATGGGATAGTCTACTATATATAGGATAAAGAGAGGGACAAGTTATGCTATTAATTTCCAAGAACTTTAATAATTTTGCTAAAATTAATCAATAAAGCATGTCATATTTTTTAAAATAGTAGAAATGACCCTTCTCTTTAAGTAAAAGCCAGAGTTTAAGATCAAGTAATGCAATAGATGAAATTATCTCGACTTTTAACTTAGCCTGCCTTATTCTTCTTAAGTCAATATATTCGAGGAAAGATTACTTTAAATTGGAGAGGACGTCAAATAGCTGCAAGAATTATAAATATTGAAGGGCAGTTTTATATAATAGCCAAAATTTGCTCTAAATCATTTAAAAACTATGTTTTAGATAGTAAATTTGACATGAAATGATTTTAAATTATTTTCTAAAAAAAATTGAAATCATAAAATTTGACCCTCAAGAAAATGGTCAAAATTTCTTAATTTTTTGGCATTTTGGGTCGATTTCAGACTATGTGGATGATTTTGAGCATTTTTTACCATAAATAGAGGGGAGGTGCACTTCCGTATCCCCCCAGAATATATTATATTTTTTTCCTATCTAATGCTCGGACTCTTATAGATAACTTGAGGGAGCAAATTTAGAATTTATATTTAATATAAAATCGGAAATACTCATTTCTCTATCTAAAATAATATTATGGCCGGAGAACAGGAGAGTAATCAAGAAGGAGACGAATAATTGTCTGAGTTTTAAAACACTGAGGAAATGAGCTTTGATGAAGAAATCGAAACATAGAATTGCTAGGCTGCTGCATTCTAAATCCCCTAATCTGAAAATGAGAATGATGAAGGCAAAACCTCCGATAGAGAGTTATGTTCAGAGCCCAATTAAACCTCACCAATAGATCCCGACGAATGCTTAAAATTAATATCTCTAATTTATAATTGAAAAGATTTAATAAATGAATACTTACTTTTAAAGTATTTTGCTAAGCTGGTAAAAGGAAATTATTTATAATCATCTTTTATGAAGCTCAAAATTTAATATGAGGGGATCCTTTCCTTGTTATCCACCTTTTTCATGAAAAAATGAAAAATCACTCTCTAGTCTAAAATCAGCCAAAAACTAAAATTCTTTACTCAAAATTTAAATCCAAAAGGTCTAACCCTTCAGTTTAGAGATTTAGGGAGAACCCAAAAGAAAATTTATTTAAAAAAATTTAAATTGTAAACAAATTGTAATATAATTTAAGTAAATTAAATGCCTTAATAAGATTAAGATTTCTAATGTAACAATTAATTCATAGATCTGAAGGCTTATATATAAGAGATTAAGAATTCTCTTACTTTAGGGCGCACATTAAAGCCTTGTTACTTTTGACTTTGTATCTTCATTTTGTTATTATTATTTCAATAATTTTTAATTTAAACATGATAAAAAAGAAGAAATTCTATTCAGTATATCTATAAAGTAGAAAAACGACTAATTTTCCTGTAATCTTCATTCAAAAACTTTAAGATACTTCCTCTAAATAGAAGATTATGAGCAGTTTAGACCCTTTGGATTTGAATTCGGACTAAAGAATTGTATTTTTTGGCTGATTTAGGTGAGAGAGTGATTTTCCATTTTTTCATAAAAAAAATGGATGACGAGGAAAGGCCTCCCTCTTTTAATTTTTATCGCAAAATAAATTTTTATAATTATTAGTATTTTACAAATAATATTTATTTTTTCATTAGCTTTATTTTTACTACTGCTTAATTTAAAATTCATATTAGATTACCAAATATTTCTTTACACAGTGAATTATATCTATAATTCTTTAATGAGTTTTAAATAATTCTATAAAATAAAGGAAAAATAATAAATATTTAGAGTGAATTAAGTTTGTAAGCCTCCTTAAATCTAAAGATATTGAATTTTACTAACTATGTAATAAAACCTCATAATAAGATAAGAAAGTGAAAATAAGTTGTATTTTATTAATTTCTTATTAATAGCTTATAAATCATAGGCAGAGATCGCTCTAACTGCAAGTAACTACATGACTCCATCCTATTCGTTTCATTTTGACTCTAGGTAGGGTAGTCCCTTATCAGAAGTATAGCAGTTGTTTCACATCAATGCATCGCAAAAATGTTTAGAGCGCGCGCGCACTATACTCTGATTTGAAAGTTGCTTTGCAGATGAGAGAGTTAGGAGTTGCAGCTGTTCCTGATCGCACTTCTAAGTTCGTGACACATATTTGATTGATCTAAACTCTTCGCCACTAAGCGAACTTCAGTTTGGAGTAGCGCGCGAAGATTCCATAGATGTTTCTTATGTAAGATCTCTCCGTAGACTGATAGCCAAACATCTATTCGTTGAAATGGCATATGCAACAAAATTGTGAAATTGGAGTGAACGCGTTATAGCTTACTGCATTTATTTACAATAATCTGAATATATTTGCGACTATGCTGCTCAGGTGGTGAGAGGTAGCGTGGAAGTTTGTTGTGCTGAGAAGCTGATGTTCACAAAACCTTCTGGAAGAAGAGTTGGTACAAAGAAGCAGATACATAGACAGTTTACGAGTAGAAAGTAATTATAACTACAAGTGCGTTATTGCAGGATCAGCGAAGACTCCAGGCTTAGAAGTTTATGACCTTCATCCTCGCTCTATCAAAGCGGAGAGCAGTATGTTGCGTTCCTTAAAAAGCTCAGAGAGAAGATCAAGATCGGAAAAATCGTTCTACTCGTTGAAACCTCAGCGTACACAGACAAAGGAGCGAAGAAGGCATACGCTGAGTTGAAACATCACTCCTGTTTTTAAATGTTCCATACTCGCCAGAGTTAAACGGCATTGAGTTTTACTGCTGGAACTTAGTTAAGGGCACTATAAGAAGCTTGCTGCTCTGTCACTTGATGCATGATTAAGCTATGGATACAGAGGATTTAGTGAGTAGATGTAAGAGAGTGGAAGAAGAGACAAGTTATGTGCGAATAAGTAGAGTGAATATTTAGAGGAAAAGTTTTTAACTTAACTTATGATTAAAGTCACTTTGCTTATCTGGGAAGAAGGGATTCTATAAGAGGTTCCATTTCTCTATCTAGTTGGGCCGATGGACTGTCCTCATCTTCGACTGCTTCCGCTTCTATGTGCATCTCGTCGTCCCTAAGTTTGGATAGTGATAGACGCGCTTGCTCACCTCGTGCTTGTATTTTGCTTCCGTGCTCTGGATACCTTTGCTCTCTCCTTTAAGTAGATGCCAGTGCCAGGTTTTCTCTACACAGTTAAACTCTAAACTTCTAAGAGAAGTAGGGCATACTTTGAAGCTGCCAACACATTCGTCGCTGAGTAACTATTCTTGCTTCTTGGTCCGTTCTCTTCTACTTAGAATCTTTTCCTGTGTGCATCTTCAATGATCTCATTGAGGTACTCTGCACGTACAGTAGCAAAGGACGCCAAAGAAGAAACCTTCGTTCTGGAAACTTGTTTGAGAGTTGTTCTTGGTAGGAAGGAATAGAGCAACCTCCGGATTTCCCATCGCATCGCTATACATATTAGTGACTGAGACTTCAGGATATTTGGATCTCATTGTTAGCTCGAATTGTTTTGGAGTTTCTTCTATCAGAAAGCGAATTGCTTTGAGAACGAATCTTTGTTCATACATTGTCGGAAGGAAAACCAACTAAGATTAATTGCTTGTCCTGCATGAGAGCTTCTTACTGCTAAGTGAGGTATGTAAGAGGTTTCTTGCTTCGGAACCTGTCTGCATCAACTCTGCGCTATCATTCTTAAATCGCTTACATTCAAGGTTTTTCCAACCATCTGCTCGAGTATCGTACTGTGTCTAATTTGAGAATTCAAAGTTATTATTATTGATCTAGATCCGACGAACTAAAGTCTTACTATTTAATAGTGAGATCCTATAGGATGACAAGCTGAAATAGATGAAGCTAGGAATAAGCGAATCAGGTTGGCAGTTGTGAAGATGGAGCACTTTTTATAATGTGGGTGCTATTAAATTAATACTTATTATACTATAAACTTTAATAAGTAGCAATAACTAGTTGCTGCAATTAATTGTAGCACTTCCAATGCTTGCAATGAATGTAGCAGCTATTTTAAGCCTTTCGTCAGTCGACATTTAACATGAGTTGGCAACGGATTAGTAGCACTACTAACTGGGTTTTGAACTTAATTCGTAGAAATCAAGCAGAATAAGAATAAATATGGATCTTAATAATAAATAAGAAAGATGAAGAATATATGACATCTTTGCACTTGAGTTCTCGTGGTGTGCTGACTGAAACAGCAATACATTATAAGTGGCGGGGCTCTTATAATTTAAAATTTGAATTAAGATGGCAACCAACCTAGGTAAGAGACAAGTACAACCTTAGCAAACCCAAGCTAAACTAATGTTCGGAACAAAGCAACCAAACAAGATGGTGTGTGCACTAAGTGCAAGGGAGAGCTTTCTGAACTTGAGCTCGGCAAGAGATCTCTGTGCTTTAAATTGTCAGCCAAGAGTTTGAGAAGATAGTGGGCGTTAAACTAAGCTTCTGTTCTGCCTCTTGTTGCTGCTCCGAGATCAATGAGGAGGAAGAAACTTTTGAATGCGAGTAATGTCACGACAGTTCGTATCCTCAGAGCCTCAAGCGCACATCAAGGAAGTCCACTCACACAAACCTAAGATCTATATGAGCATTAGGAAAGTGGACGGTCGTACTTGCTCACTTGTGAGAGACATTCTCTCACTCTGCTTTCTTCAAACACATGGAGAAGAAGCATGGCTGAGTTCGTAATTGAGGATAAGAACTTTAAGATGTGCCAGCCTAAGAGGCAACAGATAACTTGACAGGTTCAATAAAGAGGAGAAGAGAAGGAGAAGAAGAGGAAGATTGAGTTCATGAATAAGAAGCCTTAGTGTATGGTGTAGTAACAGTTTAGCTAGCTCAAGCAGACTCCATGCTTGAGAGTTGTAAATTTGGAGGAGTGTGTTCAAAATTACTCCTTGCTGATGCGAAGCGAGAGACACATCATACAAGAAGAGTTATGCTTACAAGATTTCTTACGAATACTTGTAAGAAAGGGCAAGAGAGGGTCTTGAGTTGCGAATCGAACTGACAGTGGTTGGAGAAGCGAGGGACAAAACTTGAAGTACGTATCTTCATCTTGCTGGTGTTCTATCTTATGAATTGACATCGCCATTCGCTTCCTAAATGGGAGATCACTAAGAAATTTCTCAGACGAGGCGCAACAAAAGTGTACTTGCTGGCTATCTACTGAGTCTTAGGGATGTGATGGAGTTTTGCATGATTGGGATTCGTGCACAGAGATCTCAGGCCAGAGAACATAACATGATAAACTTTGAACCAGTCAGAGCAACTGTATTAGACTTTCACAGAGTTGTAAGAAGAAAATTGAGGAGCTCGGTGCAAGGAACTGCAGGCTACTTCCCATGAGAGAGACTTGGTCAACGGATCAGTGCAGTGGGACATTTGGTCTATAGTTGCATTATACTTGAATGCGGCCTATGAAACAAGAGGAATCTACTAGGTGTGAAAGTGAAGATGAATGCATATATAATGTCGCAAAAGAATTGAAGATACAAGGTATCAGAACTTTGAAAAAGTTAGAGACTAATAATCAACTATAAAAACTAACACTCAGTTATCTGAGATAGAGAAGCATTAAAGGTATAAAATTCGAGAATATGAGAGAGACGTCAATGTCACCTTCCTAGAAGACTTTAGATTGCTGTTTAGGGTTAAATTTAGCATGATTATAAGTTTAAGATATTATACAAACTTTTTTCACTTTCACTTTTCAAATAAATATTTAATAAATATGATTTATTCATATTATTAAAATATAAAATTTTAAAATCTATTTGCATGTTTGTATTTCGCAGGAGAATCGGTCTATTAAAAATATGAACTCTCTATAATTTTGATTATGTTCTAGGTTTTGATTCTGAACTGAAGGACGTCTCTCGTTCTCTCAGGGATGTACTGGAACTTGTCGGACTCCTCATGCATCAAAGCATCCAGCCCTATGATCTCATTAATTGATCACCTTTTAATTAAAGGTGGCAGCCACCTCAACTTAGAATAATTAAGATCTCTGATTCTAAAAAACATTCTTAAAACAAACATGGAGTTGACTTTCGCTTCCTCCCAGACTTCCTCTATTTTTTACTTTTCAAATTATCTTTGCACTGATTTATTCTCTACTTCTACTACCTACAAAATGCCTTTTGATTCTAATAAAAAAGAGTAGTGAGTGTTCTAGATTGTCTTTATTAATGCTGGATGGATTATGGTGACCCATAAACTTTGGAGAATAGTTTTACTTCACAAGGTATTGCTTTGATTTAGAATAGCAGTCTCCTTGCGAAGAAAATGGGAAACTAAAAGGAGTAAGTAATGGCTACAAATCCTCAATTGTTTTCTTCATTAGTTACATTATTCCAGAAAAATGATAATTAAAAAGATTTGTTTTAGACCTTTTCATTTAGAACGATTAATGTTTAATATAAAGTGGAGATAAAATCTGAAAATGTTCTTTGGAAATTATTGAGAGTTTTTTATAATTTATTAAACATCCTCAATAATTTAAATTGTACTCCACTAGAATATTTTATTGTTTTCCTTCACAATCCTATCTCCTATTTAAATATAGCATCTTACACATTTATTTAAAAATCATTGATTTGCTAATTATTTAAATACTAGTAATCATATTTATAAATTGAAAAAATGATAACTTTGCACCATCATAAGGCGGCGGAGTTGCAGCACAAAGAAGAGTCGTAGTTTCTAATGGCACAAACAAGGACTTATACTACGAGAGGTTGAACTCAGCGGCTCTATACGCAGATAGCCAAGTCCTCCAGTGTTTCTCCTTGCAATGGTCGCTACCCTGAACTATGAGCAAGGGTAGAAAAGGTAGACCACGCTTTCGGAAAAGAAAGGTTCAAGCAGAGGTAGAGGCCTTCCTTCCCGCCTCACAGCGAGTGGCAGCGTCCTGACCTAGCCTTGGTGATGACAGTTGGCATGAGCAGTACTCTGCGCAAGTGACATCCTAGGAGCCTCTGTGAGGGTCACCTACGTCTAGACCTGAGCGGGTTTAGGATATTGCATTCAAACAGATGCGCTTAAATCTAGTCTAATGAAGAGTAGAACAGAAGCCACCTTTAGTAGGTAAAAGTAAACATTATTAACTTGAGATTATATTCTCCTAATCTACACTACCCCATCTAATCTTATTAATTTCCTATTTAAGCACTTCATTTTCCTTAAAAGAGAAAGTGAGAACTCATTATTTTAATATTCATAAATAAAGAATTAATAGATATCTCAATAAATAAAAATTTATTTTTATATAACTTCAAGGAAGAGATGAATAAAGAGAACTTTCCGACTAAAAAATAAGGCTTCTAATTATTTAATTAGTTATAAGCTTTATAACTGCACTACTAACTCTAAAACAGATCGCCGAAATTTTAAAGATGAGTAAAATGATAGTGGAGACAGTATTGATTATGATATTATTGTTTATAATGATGAAGCAGATTCACCACTAGAAGAATATAATTTAATATTTAAGAAAAGCAATTATTTAAGTTGTAAATTATTAAAGAAAAAAGAAGCCCGAATTTTAGTTTTTAAAAAAAAAATTGAACATTTAAAAGCCTGATAAAGTGACTAATAGAGATGCATAAAATAATGATGAAAAAATGAAAAAGATATTTTCTCTTTAAAATTTTAGCTGTTAGATTACAATGTTCTAAGAATCAAGAATTAGGTCAATAATTTAAAAAGCTTTATTCTGATCGATATATTATGAAAAGCATGTTTGTAGGCATTTTCAGTTGCTTGGTTGATCTCTATCTCGTTCAGATATAAATGATACCTGATATGAATTAAAAAAATCAATTTTAAATTTTAATCTTTCCCTGATTTTTAATTGCTTGATTTATAATCAAGAGATCCTAATCTCAATTACCTAATATCCATTTCGACTAATCTACCGCAGCTCAACTTAAATCGGAAGTATTAGGGGCCATCGGAGTCTAATATGAACGATCTCATCTCTTCTCTGAGCACCAACAGTATCACACGAAGCATGAGTCTGATCCATAGCCTGCGGAGTACCCCCATGGGGAGAGGTTTAGAATCCTACAGGTGACTTCTCCTACCCGGATCTCAGAAATGCAGTTCATTTGCAGATGTTTTTGTGAAGTGAGACAACTGGCGCATGTAACACTTATTCTATGGAGTATTGCTTTATAGATTATTAAGAGGATGAGGTTTATTTTCTCCATTACCTCATCTGCAGCTGTTAAGTGTATTTATCGAAGGACTATAGTTAAATTGTAAGGAAAGTGATTGCTGAGTGGTTGCTTTGTTTAAGTCCACTAAGATTCTTTCGTGCGAAAAAATTGAAGCGCTTTGTAGTTAATTCTCTATATCATCTTAGACTTGAGACTTGTGCAATTGCTGGTTCTTCCTGCTACGCTAATATTTTTATAAATACCCAGAAAGTAGCATAATTCAGCTAAATTATAATGATTTAAGTATAATTTATGCTTGTTAACCTAAAAGTTAACTCTAAAAATTTAAAGTACATACTTACTATGAGATATTAATTGGATTATTTTTAATATAGGAAGTATACGATTAGATGATCGTTGACCTAAGTAAAATACAGATTGAATTGTGTGAGCTATTTGAAACAGAACTCCTTTTGAAACTCATTTATTCAGGTTTATATTTTGATTTTTGAATATTTTCAGCAATTATTCCCCATAAATAATATGGATTACTATTTTGAGATATGAGCAGTCAAAAAATTAGGAGGACAAAATTTTGCAGCTCAAAAATTAGGAGAGTCTATATATCGAGCAAGTATGAATTGAGATGATTAGTTATATTATAATTTTGCGCCATTACGATTAAAAATTTAGGCATAATAAAATTAATTTTAGTATTTAAAAAGCCTTTATGTCTTAGAGAATTCTATGTTAGAAATTAAAAGTCTGAAATTTTGATATAATCATCTGACTCTTAATATACTTCATTAAAGATTAAGAAATTTTTTTGTCAGTCATAAAAATTTATTTACCTGCTTTTTCTTAAGAAAAAAGAAAAGATTTGGGAATATTTTGAGATATTTAATTTTTAAATTTAAATATTTTACATGCAAAAATTAATGGCAACCTAAAGCATATATCATGGAAAAAAAACTTTTCTAATATTATGATGGGCTCCTAATTTTTGAGCTGCAAAATTTTGTCCTCCTAATTTTTTGACTGCTCATATCTCAAAATAGTAATCCATATTATTTATGGGGATTGTATGATATTCTAACCATCTTCTAGTGTTTTATCTTTCCAAACAGCACTCCTTTTGGTCTTAAGTTGATCATTAGCACATGAACAAATGTCTTAATAGAATTCAGAGGCATTCATTCTCTCTTTGATAAAGTTTTCACCTTGTAATCATTTTCAAAGCGTGGTAAATTTTTTTATGTAGCAATCTAGCAATCCCTGTTTGCCATTGTAGCGTCCTAATAAGATCAGATTATCAACATTTACCTTATGAAAATTAGCGATATTCATGGCTAAACTTTTATAATAATTCCAAATAAGATAAAAAGTGAAAAGGCTTACTTACCTTGCTGTCTTTAGTATGATGAAGCGTAGAATCAGTTCAGAGGTAAAAGAGATGAGATTACACATTCTGCCTTTTATTTATAAATAATGAACGGTGGGCTTTCGCGGTGACGTGGCACAACTGATCAAGGAGTTACGCCTGTGAATTACTTTAAATCGATTAAGTATTATATGCCCGTTAGGGGTGCTTAATTCCTAACTATTATATTATATTTATAAATAATGAAATTAATCTAATCCTAATCAAATAAACTACGTTGATAAACTTTTTAAAAATAGCAAATATTTTTCATTTATTTTATGATCATCTATTCGAATACTATGCTTCCTAAATAATAAAATGTTAAATTAAGAATCTGACTCTTAAAAAGTTCGAGGTGAAAGCCTATTATAAGACTCAAACATTTCTTCAGATCATCTACAGAATATACAGCAATCTGAATAATCAAATGAAGAATTTTGCAATGATAATCTGTCTGAAGATAGATCTTCAAGTGACGAAGTAATTGGAGAACCCTAGCTTTTTGTTCATTAAAGCAAGAATCACAGTGAATCCGATATTATAGTAGAAATTTTAATTTAAAAATTCTGTGATTATTTAAAATAATAAATTTGATTTCAAAATGTGAAGTTAAAAGCTGATTACCCCTTGTTATTGTCGATAGAGAATCAAAAATTTATATTGTGACAATCAAGGGTTAGGTCAAAAGTTAAATTAAAGTTTATTCTTGTTCAAAAATATTTGAAATAGCATGTTTGTAGACATTTTCATTTGACAGGTTGATCTCTAATCTAGTTCAGATTTAAATAAATACCCGAAATTAAAAAAAAAATAAGATCAACTTTAAATTTTTAACTTTCCCTGATTGGTTTATTTGGTTTTTTAATTAGTCTACCCAACTCAACACCCAC
>JAJKFJ010021322.1:0-21738 GCA_027382625.1 Tetmemena sp. SeJ-2015
TACTCCAAGGGCGTACTACTTAACTTATAAAATTAAATTTAAATAATTCTATTTGAAAAATTAAAGAGCAATTTAAAATACAAAATTCACCAATATTCACTTAGAGCGCTCTTGAAATTGAGTGAGACTACCTTGTCATTTTGAAGTTTACAGCTATTTATATTAAAATCTGAATGATAGGGAAGAAGAGAGGAGTGAGTCAGCGTTTTGGCTATCTGGGAAACAGACACCTGGATGATGAGGAGCATGACTTTGATGGAGATGGTGGTGACTTGGATGACCAGCTAAGCGACGATGAATTCCTTCGCCGAATAGAGAAGTCTCACAAGTCAAATGGAAAACCCACTACCACTTCTGCTAATGGTAAAGCCAAGCATTCAAAGAGTAACGGCAAGTCGCTCAACGGGAGGTAGGAAGAGGACATCGATGAGGACATAGATGATAACTCTGATGAAGACAGAAGAAAAGGGGGTAAAGTTAAAGGAGCAAAGGAGGAAAAGATTGATCTTGATAAGTTGACTAAGCGACAGCGCATGGCCTATCTGTAGAAGCAGAATCCTCAAACCAACAAGCAGTTCTAGATACAGATTGGTAGGTTGAATAAGACTGATCAGACAGCAGCTCTGGCTAAGTATCTAGACCCAAATGCAGATGGTGACCATGTTTTCTACGAGCTCTCAAACTCCAAGCCCCAGCCTCCAAGGGCTTATGATGAGTACGACTTTGAAGAAGAGGAAGCTGGTGCTGATTCTTTGAATCCAGGACTTCAGCCTAGGACCAAAATAGGAAGGAAGTAGAAGAATGCAGTCGAATAAAAGCAGTCAGACGAATAGAAGAGACAGTAGCTAGAGCGCATTTTAGAAGAGCAGCGCAAGAAGTTTCAAGACAGGGAGAAGAAGCTGACTAATCACATGAACTCTGAAGTATCCACTGGAAATGGAGTGGTGGGGAGGTACATTTTCCAAAATCAACTGAGAATACAGGCGAAGACTTGTCCTGTGAAGCCTGGAGACCACAACATCAAGATCAAAACACTCTCTAGAGTTGTCTACACTCAAGCTCAGAATGCTTCTGGTAGGAGAAGCTCAAGTGCGCAAGTGAAGGATCGATCAAAGTTTGGAGTAGAGGAGATAAATAATGGAGGGAATGGCTCTGAGTGTAAATATGTCTCTCAAATATCTTAGAGGGTGATGTTCCCCAAGGTGATTATGGAAGGCAAGAGCGCTTACAACTATCATGTGGTGAGAAGAGTGGACAACTGCGACCTCATTAAAAGAATGAAGGAGAGGGAAAAGTCTAGCAGGTGCTTCAACTGCGGGAAACAAGACAGGAAATATGTGTGCACAGTCAGTAAGAGAGTAGCCTGCAGTTATCAATGTTTCTAAGCTAATAAACTCAAAAAATGAAAATATAGAAGATTGTTTTCACCTTAATTTATTAAGACTACTAAAGTTATTGATTTTGATTTTTCAAAGTGAATAAACAAACTTTGATTATAATTTTTTCCTTTGGATAGTTGAAAGGAAAGTGTCAGGGATAATAATAATATTTATATAGCTTAGATAGGAACAGAGCAATCTAATCTATTATTTTCTAAATATGAGATACTCACCCAAGAAAGCCACTTTCCAATTGGCAGTAGCCGCTTCAGTACTACTTCTTCTGGGAAGCACAGATGCAGCCAGGCACTCCAAACGCAGAGCGCCACCTCAAACTACCTACCAATCAGCTAATTTCCAGAGAGTGCTTGAGATTACATCATTAACGTATTTGTCTTGAGTATTTAATGGATTGAGAGAATCATGCACACAAAGTCTGACTCCCCAAAGCCTCAGCCACTCCTCCAAGATTTAGAATTTTTATAATAGTCTCTCTCTCTCATTTCTTTTTAGACTAGCCGATACTGGAGGGCACGAAGCCAGGAGTTTACAAAGAGCCTCTGATGGTGCATATTGTGCCTCACTCCTTCAACAGAGACTATGCTTCCTTCGTTGAGCAGTACTTTGAGGGGCAGGAGGATAAGCTCATGCAGGAGCACTTCGACAAGGTCTTCAACTCTGTTGTAGTGGCCATTGACAAAGATCCCACCCGCACCTTCACTCACTATGAAGTCAAGCACTTCAAGGACTGGTATGAACGCCAAACCACAGACATCTAAGACCAAGTCTTTAATTGGTTCATGTGGGGCAACTTAGAGATCGTTAACGGAGGCTGGGACCTTCATGATGAGGCATGTCCCTCCTATCAAGACATCTTGACCAATCTCTACAAAGGTCACCAGTATTTGTACGATGAGTTCTGGTACTACCCGAGGACAGCAGTATCATTCAACCCAGAGGCTCACTCAGAGACTAATGCCCGCATCCTTTCTGAGTCAGGAATGGCTTTTGAATCTCGATGTATTTTTGTAATGGACGCTCTGTTCTTGTTGAATGTCGACATCCACGAGAGAGCAGAGAGGCTGAAGCAGAAGAGCATGGAGTTCATCTGGCGCCCTCACATGAAGCACGTCGGCCGCACTGGCGAGCTTTACACCCACATCTTCTACGACTTCGACATGTCTCCCTTTGACCTGGACGTGCAGGATCCCCCTCAGAAGAACCAGAACAGGTCCTAGGAGTACCAAGTAGACAGAAAGGAGTGGGATCGTTACTGGGACAACGGCACTAACTTCGATGACTGGTGGTGGGGCAACGACACCTTCGATAACGATACCCAGGACTGGGACGATGACGACTGGTGGAACTGGGTCAACGACACCGACACCTGGGAGGAAGAGGACGAGGACCACGACGATGTACCCGACATCGAAATTGACGACGATATGTTCAACATCACTGACGACTTCCTCAACTCTACAAACAGCAGCAGCAACAACGCCACCAATCAAAGTTCTAGCAAGAATACTACCAAGCGCATCCTTAAGTAGCAAATGATGAAGCAAATGAGACTAGAACAGTCTCTCACCCTCAAAGCTAAGAAGCTTCACGAGTACGCTATCGAGATGTCCGCCTACTACAAGACCCCTCACTTAAATGAGGATAGATAGTGAGAGTTGATGTTTTAACTTGCTACTGATGGTGGGCAATGATGTTAACTGGGAAGATGCTGAGACTTACTACCACCTAAGAAGTTTCAAGTATTGAACTACAATCTATAGCAAACTTAGGTGTCACTGGAATCTCCCAACCAGAGATGGCTCAGCAAATAACGCAAACCTCTCATTGTAAATGGACCTGGTGCGTACAAAGCAATCTCACAAGAAGCATGTCCTATGAGGACTGTCCTATCAAGGATTATCCAGCTTCTAATTAAAGCTTTATTTCTTATTTTGAAATTCCAATTTAGGTTATAACCCTGCTACAGCAGCTATAAATGTGGTTAGAATCGCTCTCCCTCACAGCAATTTCAGCGCATCAATCTTTAATGCTTAATTTAATTTACTTTTAAAAATATGAATGCTACCTCTGGATCTTTCTCCACCGCTCCATCCTAAATAATTTGCCAGAATGATACCATCGACTGCTGGATGTATATTAAGCTGATCACAATTATTTACTCATTCTACAAAAGAGCAAGACTGATGAATTCCAGGTTGAGAATTGTATATTATAAGAAGGAGGAAGCAATTTGGCGATAATATCTGTCTCTTTGAAGGTGAGACAATGATTGAGTGGGATGTTCTTCGTAAATTATAACTTAACATGATGATCAAATGCAAACAGTCAATTGTATTTTAAGAATAGAAGCTACTTACTACATGCAGATCTTCAACATATATTGAATAGGAGGCTTCTCATTAGAGAAATCACCAGGTTCACATTGAAAATCCTCCTCAGAGTTTCTTTGCCTAAAGTATTGAATGTTTTTAAAGCTCAAAGTCAAGCAGAAACGGCTCACTCACTCTTCCTTCTATGACGGAACTGAGACAGGCAGGCTTCCCCTATGGAGCTGCTAAGATTGAATATCTCCCCGTCAACAGATCTCAGATCTATTTCAGAATCGACAATCTTGAGCAAAGATTTACAATCTTAGAAGAATCTTATTTCTGTTTGAGGACAAGTTTGACTTGGGCAGCAAGGGTCAGAAGTCACAGAACACTTCCACCTTCAAATTATACAGAGTTATAAGATTATTTTTTAATATATTCAACTTGGACACTTTCACCAACATGGTATGGCTGAAGGTCACTGGCAAAAACATCTCCTCTAAACCTCAAAGCTTATTATAATTCAACTTAATTATCTTAACTAGTGTTAACCAGTACAACTGGATTTCAGAGATGAGTCTTGCTGGAAACCAAGAGGCTTACTGGATGGAGGCCAAGAAACTGCACTGGCAGGCAGCTGATGACGACTTTATCGACTGGTCTTAGTACCCCTCCACACCCGACAGATTCACCAACTCATTTAAAGCCTCAAAGAATCAGAATGTTCTATCTCGAGTTTTACTATTCACTACTATATTGGATTTACTGAAACTATGATTGCAAATTTAATAAATTGGGCCGGTGAAGACTGGGGTGAAGATCACGAAGAGGACACATAGATACTCATGGCTAAGAGAAAAGCCTTACAATCAAAGAGGGAAGCTATAAAGAGCCCTCTTTAGGTTCAGCAGTGAGCTGCATAGATAGTCAAAAAATCTTGAAAGTCTTTATTGAATTATGGATTATAATTGTCCAAGTTTGAAATAACCTCAAAATCTTTTACTAATGTTCCTTTCAATATATCTTCTCAAGGGGCTGTTTAATTTGAAATAAAGAAAACATTAATAATAAAATGAACGATATCACAAGAATATTTCCTCTAATTATTATTATAATCGGATTCAAATTGATCTAGCAATAAATTAATTAATATATTAACTCTTGTGAATGCGAAGTTCTAACGCTGTTCTAACACTTCCAAATTCTCAAGACACTTATAAGAAGTAATAATTAAGTGACATTCACTCCAGCAAGATCAAATAAAGGACAGGGAATCGCTTACCAAAGATGAGTTTGTGGAATATAACTAACGTATTTTTCCTAATAGTCCTGAATAGCTTTATACTTAAGAGTGTGAATGCACTAGAACTAGACATTTATGACTCGATGATAATGGCCATCTAGATCTCGAGGCATGGAGCCAGAACAGGAAAAGGTTACGACCCGTTTAATGTATTCACTGAGGAGGATGAAATCACTGATGTAGGTAGAAGGCAACAATATATAATGGGTACTCAGATGAGAGATCGCTATGTCTTACAGACTAATCTGCTTTCCTCTCATTATGATCCCTCGCAGCTGAAAGTTATGACTAAGCTTTGATAATGAGACTGTTGAGAGTGCTATAGCACAGTCAATGGCTTTTTCTAAACCTCCTCTAACCCTAGCAACTATCTTGTAGATAATTAAACTAGTGCTGCTATGCCACCATTCAACATCTCGAGTCAAGTTTTGAACACTCTTAATCAAATTACTCCATCCAATTATACGCCTCTACCTTTTGACTTTTAAACCTTCAGTATAAAAGCAGTCGGCTTCTAATCCTCTGACTGACCCATTTATGTCAGGGAAGAGTTGTGAGTTTGTAAAGACTGAGATGGATTCCATTCGCGCTTCTTCAGATCTTTATTCCTACCTTGATGGGAAATATTAAGATACAGTTGAAAGATTAGCTCAAGCTATCTTTAGAGACCCTCATGTTTTCAAAGCGAAAGATGCTGTCAAGTACATCGACAGTTTAGTATAACCACTCCGTTCATTTTATAGTTTGTACGCAAAGTTTATAGACAAACAGCCACTTCCAAAAGGTGTTGATGAGTAAATGGTGCATGATATGATGGTTCTCTATTACGATTACTTGAACTAGACTGTTATAAGAAACCCCACTGTTCTGAAAGCACTTCTCACTGGCTCTTTTAACACTATCATTTACAAGTTCAAGCAGTAAATTGAAGTTGATCTAGGGAGAGGAAAGTCTGTGAGCAAAGAAGACAAGTAGAAGATGCTTATTTACTTGGGCACTGATGATCTGATACTCTACTACAGCAACTTATTCAATCACTTGTTCTTTCACCCAATCTATCTTCAATACATCCCCTTCGCTTCAGTGATTATGCTTGAACTTCATAAATTTTCAGATGGCAAGTACTATGTCAACGCAAGCATTAACGCAGAGGCAGTTGCGTTATCAGGTCCTTGCAAAAATTAGTACTTTAAATAATGAATGAGTTGCATTTTTAAATTTCATATTGTACTTCTGTGAGTTGAGCATGTTTGAGGAGATGGCCAGAGACGCATCTTACTATGATAATCAAGGCGGCTACGAGAGGTTATGTGGAATATCTACAGACAGTAAGTATGCACTAAAGATGGCAGCTTGGGATGAGAGCTACAAATACGCCACAGGGATACTGCGAAAAAAGGTCAGTCCTTATCTTAGAGTGCTAGAGCTGTATACTGTCCTGATGCTGATAATCCTGCTTGCGTGGATAATTTACTACAATCTCAAAGGCAGAGATAGTCAGGCAGGAGCAACACGACCTCAGTTTAGCGATGAGGCTGCAAGAAGCGCAGAATAAAGAAGATCAAGGTATCTTGTGGAATAGTCATAAATTACCTAGCAATAAATGTCATCCTAATAAATACTCGAGAGAGCTGAAAGCGGCAGCAATATAGAATTAATGAGTCAGAAATGAATAACTAGAGTGGTTTAACGTTATAAATAAATGCATTCTCTTTCCAAATGAAATCAAATCTACCTCTTAATTCAAATCGAGATATAAAAAACTACATCAAAGTTTTACATAGCTCTGAACCTCATAAATTGATGATAAATTGTGATTGTTAAATTAAGAGAATCTCACTCTCTCCGTTATTGGTATAGAGCAGTTAAATTTAATATTCTTCAAATTAATGTCTCGATTCTTGCCTCACGAATTACTTTCACCATCGCCTTCTCAGTCAACTTAGAAAATTGTTATTATTACATATTTCTTAGTTTATTTCAACTCCAGTGACTGGTGGAGACAACAGTTCTGGTCCAGGCTCACACTCACTCTTCTCTCAACCTTTAAGCTCTTTCTTTGAGAACATAAATCAGCATATTCAATCTCAGTTTGCACCTTAATCTCATACAAATGCTACTTTACAAACTCAAATAGAGAGCTCATTGCATCAAATTTACCCCCAAATTACCACTGGCTAGCAACTTCCTCCACAATTTTCTCAATTCGCTATGAATGCTTCTTCATTGCCAAGTTTTATGCTCTCTAATGGCAGTTAATCAACTACTTTAGAGAGTTCGACTAAAGGAAGCATCAGCTGTAAGAGTAAGAGGCTTCTTGGCTTTGAAGATGAAACTCACTCTAAAAACGATGAGGAGAGTGAAAAATAGATGATGAACAGGGCTGCAGACCTACTTAAGAATTCACTAACGCATTCCTCAATAAGCGAAACCATAGCTTAAACTCAAATTGATAGTGAGATAAGCAGCAGCTTATTTCCAAGCGTATTTAGAAGTTTATCTATGCCTCTTACTATGCATTCATAGACTTCTTTATCGTAACCACTCTCTGGCTTTTATTATTTAATTATTAGCTTTCAAACTACGAAGTTTAATAACTTAGCGAAAAGTTTAGAAAGAAGATTTCCGCTTCCTGAAAGACTCTTAAACGACACCAATTATACCCTCGACAAGCCACAAAATTATTTTGAAGATCGCGCTGACAACATAGTCTTTAATGTGTTTAATTGCTTTAGCTGGGACTCCATTCATTCCCAAGCTCCCTGCTCACATTATGCAGAGAACCTTAGTTTTAGGAGTATCAACTCTTCATCCCTATCAAGAAGAGATAGATCAGCTCGACTTCGAGAGGTTCAAACGCTAAGTGGCATAACTGAGAAATATGATTAAACTGGCAGAGATAAACGCTTCTCATAACCCAGAGAAAATGGAATCAATTAATTTTTCTTCAGTTCTGAAATAAGCTTAAGTGGATATATTAGCAAAAATGAATCGTAAATTAACTAAAAATAGTTGGGTAGGTCAAATTAGTTAGAAAAGTAAAAATGACACAGCAGCCAACAGAGAACCTTATAGCAAGAAAGCTTGAGCTCTGATTAGGGAGAACATTTGTGGGCTAGAGTCTTGATTAATCACTCCAACGAAATAGCCACACACAGTCTGATCGGCCATCATGGAATTGGCATAGAGCCAGGTGTCGCTCTCCAAGGTATACATAGTTGTGTCAAGGGTGCAGGTTACACCGTCCATCTTCTTATAAACGAAGTAGTTGGCTGTGACTTTAGAGTGATAGGATTTGAAGAAAACGTCTCCATAGGTGTAGATTCCACACTGAGCGTTGTTAGGATTGATATTAAGCCAGTCTACCTTGTTATAGTACATCATTAGAGGAAGTACTTCCATATAGTCGCTCTTTCTCTTCGTTTGGGTAAAGTCATAGCAGTCTGGGGTAGCCAGAACTGAATAGGCAAGCAAAGTGCAGATCAATATTGCCTTCATTGATGATTTTACTTTTAATTTATTATAACTAGGCAATTGAAAATAGCTCTAAGAGTAAAGTCTGTGACTCATATTTTTAAATCGGGATAGAGATTTTTATATTTAGAGATAATTTGATTAGAGAATTAACATGGACTTGGTAAGAGAGAGAGAGTTACTCATCCTCTTTTTGCCCTTCTTTTTTATAAATGTTGCTTATGTAACTTCTCTATAGAACGACCCCTTACACGCGAAAGCTTATGGTACTAAGAATGACTACACACAGAAGACTTAGATTAGGTACCCGCAGAACCAAAATGGTAAGTTCAAATAATAGCCGCTCTGAAATATAACTTTCATGTTTGATGTGATGATTAGGGATTAGCTATGGAATGATCTTCAAATTTCTAAGATTGACCAAAGCTAGACTCCAAAAAGTTTAGAGAGTGTCTAACCTTAAATTTAGGAGTGGTTGATGAGTGGAAAGCACTTATGGACTAGAGACTAAGAAAGCATCAGCACGAGCAAAGAATGCAGGCTGAGGTGAAGAAGCAAGATCAAAACTTTTATAAGAGCGAACTAGATGTACTCAAGTCCACTCAAGACCAAAGGATCTAAACTACAGAGAGTATATCCTCTAAGTATTGATTATAATCACTATTCATTTTCTTAGTCTTTACTCTCTAAGGTTTAGCAGGATAGAGTTTAGAAGCAAGTTGAAAACGTTGAGAATTAAGAGAGGCAGAGAATACTAGAGGAGTTTAACTCACTCAAGCGACAAGAAGACTAAGAATTGAAAGCCTATGTGTCCACTACCAATAAGCAGTTGCTAGACCAATCTCAGGCAAAGACCAGGGAGGATTAACTTCGTAACTTGTTCGAAGATAAGGAGCGCTTGAAACTTCTCCTGTAAACGAATGAAGAGGAACAGTAAAGAAGAGCTAGAGAGAAGTAGGAGTGGAACGAGCAACTTAATAAGTTTAGACAGTACAGAGATAAGCTAAGAGATTAGCAGTCTCAGGAGGAGAAACAGAAGGGCATTGATTACTTGAGGTAGTGCGAAGAAAATGGAAGATTACTGCAGGAGAAGGAGAGAGTTTACAGGTAGTTCTTTGCAGACTTTGAGAGCAGTTTAAATTCCAGAGCAAGGTAACACTTGGACAGAGTGCTCGAAGAGGAAGTGAGAAAGGAGCTGCTTATGACTAATTGGGAGAATAACATTTCAAATGAATAAATGCATTAAGTTTAAAGTCAAAATTTCTGTCAGCCATCCTCTTTTGTAATAGACAACTATCGAGGAAAGAATCAAAGAAGAAGTTGAGAGGAGGATAAACCAGCTGAACAGTGGAGGAGAGATCAAGGATTTCAACTTATTCATGATGAAGTTGCACGAGAGAGAAAGAGAAAGACAAGCTGAGAGGAGCAGACTTGAGTTAGAAAGCAGAAAAATCTTCGAGGAGGAATTGAGGCGCTTCGAGGAGCAAAGAAAAGAAGAGCTTAGACATCACCAAAAATAATATGGCTAGACTTTGGACTAGCAGTAAGCCATCCACACTAAACTCAGGAACAATTATGGAAGTATGACAGAATAAGAAAAGAGGATGAATAGACTCGATCTCAGATCTTACAAAGAGGGAGAAACCACTGTCCACTCTATGATACCTGGTATATCCAACATTCAGTCAGTAGGGTCATCTCCTCTTTTAAGAAAGGCTGTCAACATGTAGCTTTCACAACCTTTGGTGAATGGGACATTTGATTATACTTAGACTCCAAGCCACATATCAGCTAAGCTCGGTCCAGATGCTAACTTTAAAAGTGAGTCAGCATCTCTTATTAATTTAAACTTGTTGAACTAGTCTATTCAAAATGGATTGACTATGGGTGAGCTACTTAACAATAGTATTTCAAGTGCTAGAGGAGGTGGCAGAGTTCTCTCAGAGCATCCCTCCATGAATAACCTAAGTGGAGGCGCTCTAGGCTCAGCCTCACTCCTTAGGAATTCATCCAACGGTGCTCTCTTGAAGCCAGCTTCCCATCAGATAACTCTTCATGATTCTCATCCTATCAAAGATTCAATTCATAGCAAGAGTAAGCTTTCAGTTTTTTAAAGAATATGCTTTAGGAGTGAATTTACACATTGACTCTGATCCTGAGGCGATGAGATAGAGTTTTGAGCAGAAAAGACAGATTACTGTGGGCTACTATAACCCTATCACCAATCCAGTTCCCAACTTCTCTTCAAACCCCTATATAGCAAAGGAGAGAGCAAAGGCGCATCAGATTTATTAATATTAAAAATAAATTTAATCAAATATTAACTCAGATGATGCATTCATCTTCAAAGGCAGCTCTAGTCAACGCAGCTAGCAATATTCTCATGTGAAACCCTCAAGTATGACCTATATAATTATAAGGAAATTGGTAGCTCTTATAAATTTAACTTCAAGATGGTATTATAAAATTCGAACTAAACCTATAATACCTCTTGAGAGTGATTATTGATAATAAATTAAGCCAGTAATTAAATGCAAATAAGTTTCCGTTAAAAGGAAGAGAGCAAGTGAACGGGCAAATTAATTCCTTATTCCTTGCGCATACGCTCTTATGCGTCCAAATACATCTCATCATTTGCAGATCGTTTGCTTTCTTGAAAATGCTTTCATCTTCTCTTGATAAAATCTTTAGGGCTATAAATTGTGTTCCCGTTGCCAGTGTTTCTACCACTGCCTCCATAGCTTTGAGAGCTAGTATTACCACTACTGTAGGTATAACTGCCTTGTCTCTAATAGCCTTAACTGTAGTTGTTGCAATTTTAATTATAACTTGCAGCACTGGCTTGCGAAGTGAAGGTTGAGGATTAAGATTTCTAAAAGGGCACAGGAGACTTCTTAAACTGCAGAGGTTGCTAGTTTTAGGTCTAACTGCTCTAATAGCCAGTGCAATAAAAATGAGACCAATGCTTATTAAAGTGTTTGGAGGGTTTGAGGGTTGGAAAACTCTCCTGGCATAGCCAGTATTGGATTATTGATTGGCTTAAGGTTGAGCCTATTGCTAATAGTAGCCAGAAAGTGCGGGTTGTTGGCTATAGCTTTATGGGGGGTAGAACTGCTATGACTAGGTAGAGTTATAAACTCCTGAGCCAGCATAGTAGCCACTCTATGCAGTGAAATAATCTACAGGGTTGGCTTGTAGCTCTCTCAATCTGCGATCAGTAATCAGTCCCACATTCCTCATAAACTCAAGGCCTCTCTCAAATAATATAAAATGGTAAGTTCATAGAACATTCTAGTGAAGGTTTGAAAGATTTGAGAATCATGAAATAAATGATGTGCGGTACGCGCAAAGATATAATCAGGTGACGTCTCTTGAATGAGTGGTGATTTATCATTAAATTGGTAGTGACGTTTACGCTTATAATTAAATTATAGATTGTAAGTTTTCAGTCAAGACAAACAAACAACAACACAAAATCACAATGGAGAGACTTGAACAGATCAACCAACACTTCGCCTCATAGGCCACCAAATTCGGAGTCAACAACTTCGCTCATGTCACTCAGGCACCTGCAGACCCCATCCTTTCCCTAACAACTGGATTCAAGAATGATAAGGATGCTAAGAAGGTTAACCTCGGAGTCGGAGCATACAGAGACAACAATCAGTATTATATATGATAGACTTACCTCTTTTAATTGATAATATAAACTCCTGTTAATGGAAAACCATACGTGTTCCCCATCGTGAAGAAGGTTGAGCTGGAAATCGTTAACGATGCCTCTCTTGACAAGGAGTATGCCCCCATTGAAGGAGTTTCCGACTTCATCACTGGCTCCCGCATGGTTGCCTTCGGCTGGGGCCACCCCGACGTCAACAGCGGCAGAGTCGCCACCTGCTAGACCCTATCTGGAACTGGTGCTCTCAAGATCGTTGCTGACTACCTCAAGAAGTTCAGAAACGCCCCCATCTATATCTCAAAGCCTACCTGGGCCAACCACACTCAGATCTTCCAGGCTGCTGGACTTGAGGTCAGAGAATACACCTACTACGACCCCAAGACCAAGGGTCTTAACCTTGACGGCATGCTTAAGGACCTCGCCAACGCCCAACCAGGCTCCATCATCCTTCTCCACGCTTGCGCTCACAACCCCACCGGTGTTGACCCCACTCCCGAGCAGTGGGCCAAGATCGCCCAAGTCATGAAGGAGAACGACCTCTTCCCCTATTTCGACGTAGCCTACCAGGGCTTCGCTTCAGGTGACCTCGCCAAGGACGGACAAGGAATCTCCCACTTCATTAAGGAAGGATTCCAGATGGTGATTGCTCAATCCTTCGCCAAGACCATGGGTCTCTACGGAGAGAGAACCGGTGCTATGCACGTCGTCTGCTCTGACAAAGACACTGCTGAGAAGGTCTTATCATAATCATTAGCTATTTGATATGTATAAGTAGTCCTTTCTCAAGTGAAGATCATCATCAGATCCAATTACTCTTCTCCTCCCGTCCACGGAGCTAGAATTGCTGGCAAGATCCTCGTAAACAAGGAGAACCGCACTCAGTGGCTCACCGAGCTCAAGGCCGTCACAGACAGAATGAACACCATGAGAGACCTACTCAAGGCCGCCCTCATCAAGAACGGAACCAAGGGCAACTGGGACCACATCACCTCCCAAATCGGCATGTTCTCCTTCCTCGGACTCACCCCCAAGCAATGCGAGCAGATGATCAGCAAGCACCACATCTACATGACTGGAAACGGCAGAATCTCCGTCGCTGGACTCACCACCAGCAACGTCGAATACGTAGCAAACGCCATCAAGGACGTCGTCGACAACTACTGAGCCCAGTAAACTCATGGATGAGAGAATTTCACATTATATATGTTAAGGACCATAGTTTACTAGGACTAGAGCGAAATGCCTGCTAGGTTCAGCTGCAGTGCTAGCAATAAATGAATTGAGAGCGATAGAGCGAAGTTAACAATCTAGTATCACCCAGTATTAATTCCTTTATATCAATATTGCTCATAATCAATGATTACTTCAACTGTAAATAGAGCATCATTGATTGCTCTCGCAATACTTTATCTCTCTAACCAGTATCTTTGCTTATTTAAGGACACACCATCCCAGTCTCTATTTCCTTCTAATGCGTATACTTACATCCTTTATTTCACCCACACGATATCTTGCGCTTAATTCAATTAACTCGACCATCTAATTAACATTTGGAAAGAATATTGTAGATTATATTGTTTAGAAATAAAAAGTAAATTAATTTTCAATTGAATATACTTAATGAGTAAGAGCCAGCACAAATCAGACAGTCTGCCATCTTCAATGCTTGGTAACTATCAATTGCAGAACAGCCATTTCGATTCTCTAAAACACTCAAATGTTATCAAAGCTCTGGGCTCTCTAGGAGTGGTAGATTAAGTTTTATAGGATTTGCTAAGCAATAAAGTGGAGAAAAGGATTGAAGAAGTGGAGGCAGATAAAAAGAAACAGCCATTCGCTATCAGTTAAATTTCCCCTGCCGCTTAACAAAAAGGCCATGAAAAGGGCCCCACTAGATTAAAAACTTTAAATTCCCCTTTTTTTATATTACACAAATTTAAACTTTATTTAGAAATTTTTAAAAACCCAAAACGCTATTTTAAGTTAAAAGGAATAAAAAATTGAAGCCAAAAAAAAAAGATCAATCTAAAGCCAAATTTTCAAATAGACTAGTGCTCGTGCAGCTTAGATTGTGAGTGTGAGCCAGTATCTCACTTCAAGGACTCCCACTTGACTCATGAGCTTTTGGTGAAAAAATTTCATAAATAAAATCAAGATGAAGACAGTGAAGTGCTCTCAGATTTCTCAAACGATAATGAGGCCAAACTACATTATACTTAACCAAAAAAGAAAGATTTCATGCACTAGTTAAGCTAGCTGAGAGCAAGTAAGACAATCAATCTAAGCTTCGATAGGACGTCCACACTCAAGGCTCAGCCAAAAAAGGTTTCGCTTAACTCAATTAAAGGAGCCGATGCAGCAAATTAAATGAGAAAGATGTCTATGCTCTTAAATGCGACACAAGCATTTTAAAACTCAAAGAACAAGTAGCACTAAGAATAGAAAGAATCTGAACTGAGAATTGCAGAAGACACATCATCTCAGGGTAATCGAAATTTAGAACAATAGTAGATCAAATTAGCGCCTTGATATAAAGATAATTTTTAGCAATTTTTAATGCCATAGATCTCAAATAGAATATCTAAAGAAGATGCGTAGTTTGAAAATATGATGAGAAATTAGATAGCTTCAAAGAAAGAAAAGCTTAATACTCTAGCTCAAAGAATGAACCAGCAATAGTCAGCTTTCGGCAGAAATATATCTTCAAGCTTCGTGCAAGAAAGACGAGTATTCAGCTAAAACATCTCTCCTTCGAACACTTAAAATAATAAAAGAGCATCAGTCTTGCGTTAAGGAGGCACAGAGACTTTTAATTAAACCTTCACAAGTTTCTCTAAGCAAATGAGTGTCATAGAGGCAAGAGATCTCTACTATGACAAGGATCTCAATTTACCAACAGTAGACGAAAATAAGTTCACATTTGATTCTAACGGGAGGCCAATTATCTTTAGGAAATTGAATGCTGGAGTATAGTTGAAATTTAATTAAAATCGGTGATTGGTTAAAATGATACAGGAAGAGTTGCAAAATGGAGTCAGTTGAAATTGCTCAAACACCTCCTCATCAGAAGTTTGTTCGATAGCTAATCAAAAAATAATATAGGTTTCTTTTTTAATCATCTTAGTAGCATCTCTCAGCAGCGAAATATGATGAGAGTATATGTTGAGATTATAAATATTTGAATTCAAAGAACTTGACTTGCTTATAATTCAGGATTTAGAGCTCCTACACAAAAGTTGCAAGGATATAGATTTCTTCAAATTTCTTGCTGAATAGAATGGTTTAATAATTATTTAAATCGGGCAGACTTTAAATGTCTCTTATTTTTTCCATTTTGATTTAATTTATTTATTAAAATTCCATTTTCCATTAAATTCTCAGCTATATTTAAACTGGCCAAACTTGATATGAACCCCAATCGGAATTTTAATTTGAAGTTGGAGCCGACCTTTAAAGAGCAAATTAAAAGGAGGAATATAGAGTAAGAGCAGAAAGTTGAATCCTAAAAGGGAAAGAAAGTGGAAAGCTTGCTGTAGGACTATGACTTTCAAAGATAAGTGAAAGGTTAAAAATAAAATGCATCATCATCTCTATCTGCTATCTCTAAGAACTCGGGGAAATAAAGCGAAGGAGTAGAGTATTTCTAACTTAATGAGGAATTTAAAGCTGTAATGTCTGCTCCTCTAGATATAGTTTGGCCTTCTATAGATTTCAAAGTCACTCCATATGTTGGTTTAAATTCCTCATTAAGTTAGAAATACTCTACTCCTTCGCTTTATTTCCCCGAGTTCTTAGAGATAGCAGATAGAGATGATGATGCATTTTATTTTTAACCTTTCACTTATCTTTGAAAGTCATAGTCCTACAGCAAGCTTTCCACTTTCTTTCCCTTTTAGGATTCAACTTTCTGCTCTTACTCTATATTCCTCCTTTTAATTTGCTCTTTAAAGGTCGGCTCCAACTTCAAATTAAAATTCCGATTGGGGTTCATATCAAGTTTGGCCTGTTTAAATATAGCTGAGAATTTAATGGAAAATGGAATTTTAATAAATAAATTAAATCAAAATGGAAAAAATAAGAGACATTTAAAGTCTGCCCGATTTAAATAATTATTAAACCATTCTATTCAGCAAGAAATTTGAAGAAATCTATATCCTTGCAACTTTTGTGTAGGAGCTCTAAATCCTGAATTATAAGCAAGTCAAGTTCTTTGAATTCAAATATTTATAATCTCAACATATACTCTCATCATATTTCGCTGCTGAGAGATGCTACTAAGATGATTAAAAAAGAAACCTATATTATTTTTTGATTAGCTATCGAACAAACTTCTGATGAGGAGGTGTTTGAGCAATTTCAACTGACTCCATTTTGCAACTCTTCCTGTATCATTTTAACCAATCACCGATTTTAATTAAATTTCAACTATACTCCAGCATTCAATTTCCTAAAGATAATTGGCCTCCCGTTAGAATCAAATGTGAACTTATTTTCGTCTACTGTTGGTAAATTGAGATCCTTGTCATAGTAGAGATCTCTTGCCTCTATGACACTCATTTGCTTAGAGAAACTTGTGAAGGTTTAATTAAAAGTCTCTGTGCCTCCTTAACGCAAGACTGATGCTCTTTTATTATTTTAAGTGTTCGAAGGAGAGATGTTTTAGCTGAATACTCGTCTTTCTTGCACGAAGCTTGAAGATATATTTCTGCCGAAAGCTGACTATTGCTGGTTCATTCTTTGAGCTAGAGTATTAAGCTTTTCTTTCTTTGAAGCTATCTAATTTCTCATCATATTTTCAAACTACGCATCTTCTTTAGATATTCTATTTGAGATCTATGGCATTAAAAATTGCTAAAAATTATCTTTATATCAAGGCGCTAATTTGATCTACTATTGTTCTAAATTTCGATTACCCTGAGATGATGTGTCTTCTGCAATTCTCAGTTCAGATTCTTTCTATTCTTAGTGCTACTTGTTCTTTGAGTTTTAAAATGCTTGTGTCGCATTTAAGAGCATAGACATCTTTCTCATTTAATTTGCTGCATCGGCTCCTTTAATTGAGTTAAGCGAAACCTTTTTTGGCTGAGCCTTGAGTGTGGACGTCCTATCGAAGCTTAGATTGATTGTCTTACTTGCTCTCAGCTAGCTTAACTAGTGCATGAAATCTTTCTTTTTTGGTTAAGTATAATGCAGTTTGGCCTCATTATCGTTTGAGAAATCTGAGAGCACTTCACTGTCTTCATCTTGATTTTATTTATGAAATTTTTTCACCAAAAGCTCATGAGTCAAGTGGGAGTCCTTGAAGTGAGATACTGGCTCACACTCACAATCTAAGCTGCACGAGCACTAGTCTATTTGTAAATGGCTTAGATTGATCTTATTTTATGGCTTCTATATTTTTTATTCCTTCTGCTCAGACTTAAAATTCTATCTTCCCTTTGAATGATAACATTTCATAAAATAAGTTGATATTTTTGGTGGAAAATTTATAATGAAGTTGAAATCATGAGTAGGCTTGTTCATAGCAATTATTTGTTAGAGCAGCAGTTGCAAGTAACTGATAGCGAATGGCTGTTTCTTTTTATCTGCCTCCACTTCTTCAATCCTTTTCTCCACTTTATTGCTTAGCAAATCCTATAAAACTTAATCTACCACTCCTAGAGAGCCCAGAGCTTTGATAACATTTGAGTGTTTTAGAGAATCGAAATGGCTGTTCTGCAATTGATAGTTACCAAGCATTGAAGATGGCAGACTGTCTGATTTGTGCTGGCTCTTACTCATTAAGTATATTCAATTGAAAATTAATTTACTTTTTATTTCTAAACAATATAATCTACAATATTCTTTCCAAATGTTAATTAGATGGTCGAGTTAATTGAATTAAGCGCAAGATATCGTGTGGGTGAAATAAAGGATGTAAGTATACGCATTAGAAGGAAATAGAGACTGGGATGGTGTGTCCTTAAATAAGCAAAGATACTGGTTAGAGAGATAAAGTATTGCGAGAGCAATCAATGATGCTCTATTTACAGTTGAAGTAATCATTGATTATGAGCAATATTGATATAAAGGAATTAATACTGGGTGATACTAGATTGTTAACTTCGCTCTATCGCTCTCAATTCATTTATTGCTAGCACTGCAGCTGAACCTAGCAGGCATTTCGCTCTAGTCCTAGTAACTAGGACTAGAGCGAAATGCCTGCTAGGTTCAGCTGCAGTGCTAGCAATAAATGAATTGAGAGCGATAGAGCGAAGTTAACAATCTAGTATCACCCAGTATTAATTCCTTTATATCAATATTGCTCATAATCAATGATTACTTCAACTGTAAATAGAGCATCATTGATTGCTCTCGCAATACTTTATCTCTCTAACCAGTATCTTTGCTTATTTAAGGACACACCATCCCAGTCTCTATTTCCTTCTAATGCGTATACTTACATCCTTTATTTCACCCACACGATATCTTGCGCTTAATTCAATTAACTCGACCATCTAATTAACATTTGGAAAGAATATTGTAGATTATATTGTTTAGAAATAAAAAGTAAATTAATTTTCAATTGAATATACTTAATGAGTAAGAGCCAGCACAAATCAGACAGTCTGCCATCTTCAATGCTTGGTAACTATCAATTGCAGAACAGCCATTTCGATTCTCTAAAACACTCAAATGTTATCAAAGCTCTGGGCTCTCTAGGAGTGGTAGATTAAGTTTTATAGGATTTGCTAAGCAATAAAGTGGAGAAAAGGATTGAAGAAGTGGAGGCAGATAAAAAGAAACAGCCATTCGCTATCAGTTACTTGCAACTGCTGCTCTAACAAATAATTGCTATGAACAAGCCTACTCATGATTACAAACTATATAAGTCTTTTATATATTGCACACAATATTTCATTTTAACTTATTTAGAAATGTTTATATTCTGAAACTAGATGACTGCTATTTTAAGTCTGAGCAGAAGGAATAAAAAATATAGAAGCCATAAAATAAGATCAATCTAAGCCATTTACAAATAGACTAGTGCTCGTGCAGCTTAGATTGTGAGTGTGAGCCAGTATCTCACTTCAAGGACTCCCACTTGACTCATGAGCTTTTGGTGAAAAAATTTCATAAATAAAATCAAGATGAAGACAGTGAAGTGCTCTCAGATTTCTCAAACGATAATGAGGCCAAACTACATTATACTTAACCAAAAAAGAAAGATTTCATGCACTAGTTAAGCTAGCTGAGAGCAAGTAAGACAATCAATCTAAGCTTCGATAGGACGTCCACACTCAAGGCTCAGCCAAAAAAGGTTTCGCTTAACTCAATTAAAGGAGCCGATGCAGCAAATTAAATGAGAAAGATGTCTATGCTCTTAAATGCGACACAAGCATTTTAAAACTCAAAGAACAAGTAGCACTAAGAATAGAAAGAATCTGAACTGAGAATTGCAGAAGACACATCATCTCAGGGTAATCGAAATTTAGAACAATAGTAGATCAAATTAGCGCCTTGATATAAAGATAATTTTTAGCAATTTTTAATGCCATAGATCTCAAATAGAATATCTAAAGAAGATGCGTAGTTTGAAAATATGATGAGAAATTAGATAGCTTCAAAGAAAGAAAAGCTTAATACTCTAGCTCAAAGAATGAACCAGCAATAGTCAGCTTTCGGCAGAAATATATCTTCAAGCTTCGTGCAAGAAAGACGAGTATTCAGCTAAAACATCTCTCCTTCGAACACTTAAAATAATAAAAGAGCATCAGTCTTGCGTTAAGGAGGCACAGAGACTTTTAATTAAACCTTCACAAGTTTCTCTAAGCAAATGAGTGTCATAGAGGCAAGAGATCTCTACTATGACAAGGATCTCAATTTACCAACAGTAGACGAAAATAAGTTCACATTTGATTCTAACGGGAGGCCAATTATCTTTAGGAAATTGAATGCTGGAGTATAGTTGAAATTTAATTAAAATCGGTGATTGGTTAAAATGATACAGGAAGAGTTGCAAAATGGAGTCAGTTGAAATTGCTCAAACACCTCCTCATCAGAAGTTTGTTCGATAGCTAATCAAAAAATAATATAGGTTTCTTTTTTAATCATCTTAGTAGCATCTCTCAGCAGCGAAATATGATGAGAGTATATGTTGAGATTATAAATATTTGAATTCAAAGAACTTGACTTGCTTATAATTCAGGATTTAGAGCTCCTACACAAAAGTTGCAAGGATATAGATTTCTTCAAATTTCTTGCTGAATAGAATGGTTTAATAATTATTTAAATCGGGCAGACTTTAAATGTCTCTTATTTTTTCCATTTTGATTTAATTTATTTATTAAAATTCCATTTTCCATTAAATTCTCAGCTATATTTAAACAGGCCAAACTTGATATGAACCCCAATCGGAATTTTAATTTGAAGTTGGAGCCGACCTTTAAAGAGCAAATTAAAAGGAGGAATATAGAGTAAGAGCAGAAAGTTGAATCCTAAAAGGGAAAGAAAGTGGAAAGCTTGCTGTAGGACTATGACTTTCAAAGATAAGTGAAAGGTTAAAAATAAAATGCATCATCATCTCTATCTGCTATCTCTAAGAACTCGGGGAAATAAAGCGAAGGAGTAGAGTATTTCTAACTTAATGAGGAATTTAAACCAACATATGGAGTGACTTTGAAATCTATAGAAGGCCAAACTATATCTAGAGGAGCAGACATTACAGCTGCCTAACAACTCTCTTCAATATTTTCTGAAAACCCATCCTAATCGGAATTTTAAGGCGAGAACTAGTCTCGATAAGGCAACAGATTAAGGATGAATAGAACCTTTTACAAGTCTAATTTTTAAAATAGATTCACCCCAAATAACTTCCGAGGGTCTGTGGGATCTTCTCTAGCTTAAAACGACTATCTGAATCCTTATTCAGGTTAGATGGATAGCATGATAAATAGTTCTTTACTCTAGAGTTACAAAAATGGCTCTATAAATGAAAATAGGGAGGACAAGGAGGATAAATAATTACTTAAGTAAACTAAGCTTAAAGAACAACCTAATATGAGTGTGGGTATGAGTTTTCAGGATAATGAAGTTGATGACTTCAATGATTCAATAGTGAAACTCAATTAGGACCAAAGGAATTCACTTCAGTCTAGGATACAGTAAATCAAGTTCAGATAGGTCAATACTAGGGCTGGCAAACATAGGAGAGTAGCAACTTTTAACAACTCTGTCATCCCAACTGATCGAATAATCAAAGAATATTACATTCTATCATATTTTTCGAAGTAATGAAGTAATTAAAATTTAAAAATTGTGAGCTAAAAATTTTATCATTTCACATTTATAGGCTGTTGACTTTTTTAATAATGTTAGGAACGGAAAAACAAACTAGTCTTACCAATTAATATAAATTGACAATAAAAATTCATAATTTTACTCTTATAATATTTCTAACTAGAATAATAGATTATTTCTGAAATTTAATGTTTTCATAAGCAATTATAGAATCTAAAATTGTATGGCTAAAAGAACAGATTAATTATAATTAGCATAATGTTTATTCTGAAGATAAAAATATATAAATTTTTA
>JAJKFJ010021323.1:0-15229 GCA_027382625.1 Tetmemena sp. SeJ-2015
GGGGACAAAATTTTGAGTTGTCCACTGAAATTTTAATTGGGGGCTGAAATCTTAATTGTTCTCAACTAAAAACCAAATTTCCCAAAACTGCTTTCAACTCTGAAAATTTTATTTGAAGCCGATTTAAACTGGGATTTAAGTTTCAAATCTAAGCTCAAATTGGGTTTTAAGTTGGTAATTTTAACTTTTTTAGCTCCACAGGACAAATTTAGGGCTGACAGAAAAAAATTTTTGAGTTGTCCACAAAAATTTTTTGGGTTGGGGAAAATAAAATTGGGCAAAACCAAAGCAAAGTTCAAAATTTTTTCCAATTTTGAAACTTTCTTTGGGCAAAGGGCCAATTGACTCGTTTTTTCAGGATTTGAGCTCATTTTAAAGAAAAGTTGGATTCTTCCCAAATTTGGGAAGAAAGTTTCAAAGTCAGTGCCAACTCTAAAATCGGTTTAAAACCCACAACTTTTGCCTTAAAATCCTAAAAAGTTGGAGCAAAGGGCAAACTCTGAAATTTTTGTCCTAGAGTCCCAAAATTCCCCAATTTCCCAAATTTTACCAAAGGTTGGAACCAAATTTAGATTTTTTGCCAAGTTCAAAAAAATTTGAAAGTTTCTTAAAAGCAAAGTTAAAGGGGCTAAAATCAGGGTTTCAAGTCTAAAAGGGTGACCGCACTCCTAAAACCAACTTTTCCTAACCCCAAACTTTGGCGCAAGTTAGCTCAAAATGTTCAAACTCAACCCAAAATCTTTCCCACGGTGAAAAAATGTTTGAAATCTACAAAAAAGTTAGAAAGGCATTCAGTTCCGGGTTGGCCCAAGAAAGTTGGCGAAGCCATAGTTTTATTTCATTTTAAGATTTAAGTTTTTATTTTAAAAATTTAGTCCAAGAAAATTTTATATATCAAAATTTTTGATTTCAACCCCGATCTGACCCCGATCCTCAATATTCTAAAAATCCGCCGAAATTTATTAAAATATAAATGATCAGGTATTTATTATGAAAATCAGTTTAGGGCAAAAATTCTTAAAAAAAGGAATAATTGGAAACATCGTTTTATATATTTAAATTTTTATTTTTAACTAGGTAAAATTTATCATTAATTTTTATTTAATTTAAAATCTCTAATTTCATTAAATTCCCACCCATTTATTAAAAATTAAAAAAAGACCCTTTTCTTTTTCCCTTTTTAGTTTCTAGCTAAATTAAGTCTATTAGATAGCATGGAAACTTATAATAATTAACCAGTTGCAAAAATAAAAATTCAGAAGGGAAAATAGTTATCCTCAATTTAAAAATTTAATTTAATCCCTAACTTAAATGCATTTATTTAGCTTTATTTTGATAAATTACAAAATTATTGAAGGATTTAAACTTATAATCTTTCTTTAACTTACTTAATATAAATTTTAAAAAAATCTGCTTTAATTTTTAATCGTTCTATATTTCAGCATGTAACTTCTCATTAAAGATAAATCCCTTTTTTTATTGTTTTAAGATGTAATAAGCAAGTTAAAGTTTTCAACTAAAATTTAGAGATCAAATGCTTTTCAAACAAATTTTAGAAATTTTAAAGGGTCCTTTGGGAGCAATTTTAGATGAAATATTTCCCTTTATTTTTGACATAAAAGATAAGCTCTTCAAAATTTTAAAGTAATAATGAGCTGCTAAGAAATTTGGATCAACAGAAATTTATTAGCATATTATTTATTTAAGCATTGAAGTCATAAAAAGAAGAGACAGATGGACATCAAAATATAAAGATATTATAGGAGTCAGAGACTGATAAGGATCTGTAAATGATTAGAGCTCACCTCCCTTACTATGAATTCCCAGTAGATGAAATTCTTAAGATTGAAAGAATAAAGGAGCCAGATATTTGGATTGAAGACTGCGGCGAGACCATCAAAAATAAATTCAAAGAAGTCTCATTGCTATTCTATAATAAAAACTCTGAAACTTATGGGAATAAATTTGTAATAAGATATCGATGGATTAATGATGACTGAATAATTAAGTAATTTGTCAAAACATGTTATTTCTATTTTAAATTATGATTCTTCCTTCTTGCGGAATTGTTTTTTTTGTACAACATAAAAAATATAAACGGGAGACCTTATATAATGAGAAAGGCATAAATATGGGCTGACATATTATCCTAAGTCCAAATTTTTCAATTAAATGGGCAATTTAAACATCTAGGCTTTAAAATTTTATGCTAAATCAGTAATTTAGATGTCGAAGATCCGAATTAATTGTTTTTATATGAAGCTATTTTCTTTTAATAACTAATCTATTCGTCTCTAATCTTAAGATAGGGATTCGTGTAATTAAAAAGCTTTCCTCTTTCATAATTTTGTCTTAATGAGAATTATCTGACTTATCTAAATTTTAAAATAAATAGCATGCCGACAGACAGAATGACTGAATTGATAATAATATCTTTTTATAAGCTTTTACAAATAATAAATGACTTAAATTAATCATATGCCTAAATGGTTAAAAATCAAAATATTCTTTATAATACAAAAGAAAAGTTTAAAAATTAAAGTAAAGTAAAGTAAAGTAAAGTAAAATTTAGGTATATAATTAATAATCAATTTAAAAACCAGCACTTATTACAGTACTAGTTTGAAAATCGTACTATTATCCTATGTAAAGTTTAAAAATTAAAATCAAATGAAGAAATAAAGTAAAACATAAAATAATCATCATCTTTAAATATATTTTTATAAAAGTGTACAAAAACATTTTACTATCCCATTCTTTATCATAATTTTACTTAAATGCAAAATTCTATTAAATGTAGGTAAATAAAGAATTTTTGCATTTATCGAGACTTTTATTAAGAAATATTTTCAAAATATAAAATACAAACTATAACTTCTCTAATAATCACTAAATTATAAATCTATCGCATCCCTAAAGTAAAAATCCATTTTATTTGAATATCATGCTCCCTTAGAATTAATTTGATTCTTTCACTAACAAATAAATTCGTACTTGAGAACAAAAGTATTTGCTAAAAGCGAATTTTTATTTCCATATTTATGAATAATTGTTATGGAAATTTATTTGGACTTGTTCTTCTTCACTTTTTCTAACTTTGACAGATTCTGCAAATTCTCATTTCTTAATATGAACTTCAATTCTGATGGTAATTTCATCCCAAATAATTGTTTAGCCACTATCTGCATATCTTTATCTTAGCAGTCATTTGCTTCTATGATTATTTGATTTTGAGAGTCTAATTATTCCTTAAATAGTTACTCTTAAGAAGTCAATAGACCTTCGGGTTGATTCACAGCCATTAAGGTCCTACTATTAAAAACTACTGTGAAATTCTATGATAAATGTTCTCTCATCTGTAGGCACAAATCCAGAGTCTTATCAAGAATCATGGGCTGCAATTATTTTAATTGAAAGATTTTATCTGCATAGCATTCTTTTCCAGTGGAGGGGTAGAATTTTAACTGCCTCAATAAGAAAATAAAAATCATTTAATTATAAGTCTTTTTCTATCAATTAACCAGCACAATATAGCTGAGAAATTAATAAAAAAGAGAATTAAAAAAATCCTTGCTAGTTTGAATTTTATTATTGAATCATCAAAGTAGTAATCAAATTTAATCTAAAGATCTAACTCCAGCGTGTAATTTATATTATTTTATTTATTAATCTTTTTTTTTTAATGGAGGGAACCCCCTGCAGAATAGATCTTTTTTACAGTTAAAAATTGAATATCGACTCCAACCATTCTTTTTAAGCCTATTCAGTACAGAAGCTTCCTGATAGATTCTAATGTGTGCAGCAGATAACTTCCTGAATAAGGTTGATATGCTTTCATTGTTGAAATAGTCTCTGCCTCCCACATATTTGTAATTTTCATCTTGTTCATTGTGATGGTTCCAGTCTTTTAGACAGATGTGTTGGGGCCCCCCCATGATTTCCAAGAGGAGAATCTCTTCACGAAGTTTTAATCAATCAAGTCTTCTTCACAGAGTAAGCCAATGAGATTATCACAGCTAAAGGAAGACCAGGCAGGTCCAAAAAATTTTTATATTTAATTATTTAAACGTATAAAAAGTTCAATCAAGCCTAAAAAATATTTCATTTTGTTTTTGACCAAAGCTTGACGACTTTAAAATATTCGATTTTAGCATTTAAATTTTTAAAAAACTTTATCCTTGTAAATTCTTTGGGGTGGGCGTGAGTTACCTGTATAAATTTTTTTAACTTGGGTTTAAATTTTTTTGGGTTAATTATTTGGTAAAAATCACTCAATAGACACCTCTATCATAATAATAGTTGGGAATTTAAACACCCCTAAAGGCATTAATACTTAATCGATTTAAAGTAATTTACAGGTAACTCCTTGATCATTTGCCACGTCACCATGAAACCCCCCGAACCCCTATCTAATGGCAGCAAACAAACTCAATTATTAAAACAAGCTGCTTTTAAATATCAAAGTCTTTTTTTTAATTTAAATTAGAAATGGAATTTGATAAATACGCATTTAACTGATTTACATGTCCTAGCATGATTTGAGATATAGCCTATAAATTTTCTTCTCATTTTCCTTCACATCTGGGCTATCCTTTTCTCCAGCGCACCGGAAACCCAACTTCCAAGTCTAACCCCTTTGAAAAAGTGGCAGTTTGGAAAATTAATTCAGGAACTACAATATATCTATAAGCAATCGAGCAAGCCCAAATTGAGCTTTCCATTTAAATAAATTATAATTTTAAAATTTTCTTTTTTTTTTATTTAAATCAATTTCAATTTTCATTTTAGTTTAACTATATTAATCAATTCATATTAATCTATCAAAATTATATCTCATTTATGACAATATCCTAAATACAGTAGCTAATAAACAAATATAGCTGAGAATTTAATAAAAAAGAGAATTAAATTTAAAATAATTAATAAATTTAAAATCCTAGGCAGTTGAAGTGTAGTTTTGGGTTAAAAATTTTTACCATTCGATTAAGCATGAAATTATAAGCAACTTTCATCCTTGCAACTTCTTGTAGGGGGCCTGTGTAAAGAGAAACCCCGTCACAAGTTTTTTTACTTGGGTTTAAATTTTTTGGGGAGTCAAAACATCAATATCTCTTCACTGGACCCCCTATCGAATGGTGGGAAAAAAAAACTCATCTTATAATTTTAAAAGCTTCGAACAAGCCCCATATTGGACATCTTCAATTTAACGGCCAAAATTTTACAACCCTATTTATTATTTTAATTTTAAATTTCCCCTTTTCATTTAAATTTTAACTTAATTAACTTTATAAAATTTAATAAATTTAAAATGCGTAGAAAAAAATTAATTGTATTAAATTACTAAATGAAATTTTATCACAATCATTATGAGAACTATCTATCATGAATTTTTTAAGGCTTGGAAGGAATTCGATTACAGATAAAATGCTAGAGTTTTCAAAGAATTTTTCATCTTAGATATAGTATAAAGTGAGATTTCTCAAATTTTTGAAATGTGTAATTGATTGTCTGAAATGATGAATGGAATTGTTATCAGCAATGACTTGATAAGTGCAAACTCTACTTAAAATTTCATCTTGCAGTTCCTAAAATTTTATTTCACAATTTTCAAAATAAACTCGCTTCAAATGAATTTCCTTGCACTTTATCTAGGAAACTAAAGGTACTGGGTATTGCTCATTATTTATTAAAAATAATTTATTCTTTTCATTCATAAGTTATATTCATTAATTCAGCTTAATTGATTAATATATTTATTTGAATTTAGAGCAATTTCAATCAATTATTTATAACGAAGTCTCAAAGATGATTAATTTTGGATTACACTATTGATTAAGATCTTATTTTACATTATAGTCATCGTGAAATACAAAAATAGTTCAAAATTAGATTCCTTATTTGACTAATTAAATGAATGTTATTTAAATATAAAATACTTTTAAGTTTATAAAAAAAATCATTAGTGCCTGTTAGAAGACGAGAGTGAAATAAGCAGATTAGTTTAAGTCACTCCACCATTCGTCATTTTCCTCCTCTTTCAACACTTTAACATGAAGTTTTATAAGCCAGCTCTCAAGTTTTTTTTTATCTCATCGTAAAGCTAAGCAATAATTAATTATAAAGTTTAAAGCTATAAAATTTACTCTACTTTATTTTGTTAACCTTAGGGATGCCATGGTGTTAGCTGACACCTTTAAAAATATTATATGAAAAATGACCATAACCAGCCTTAACATGTCCTTTTTATGCCTAAAATCAGACTATCCCACTCATTACGATTTTTCAGTAGCTAATAATCCTTTTAGGCTCTCAATCAGAGGTGTGCTCTGTATAATAAGCTACGTCTTGAGAACTACTGCTCTTATTGAGCTGATTTAGAGCTTCCCTCTATTAAATTTGCTTATCATCTTCCGATGGGTTTATCAAACTATAAAGCTTGGGATATTGTACTTTGATGCAACTACAGTTATTCTAAATTTTAGCTTTCTAAATTAGAATAATCTATAATTGAGATTATCTAAGTTTGCAAAAAGGTTACTTTTATAAAATATGTAGCTACCTATGAATACTTTTTCTGCTTCTATTATCATACACATAGATTATAAATTCCACAAACTTTATTCAAATAGTAAAATTAAAGTTTTTTACAACTTGCGCATGGAATCTTCAAAGTTTTGAATATAATTAAAACCAAAAATTAAATTGGCCTGCTTCAAAAAATGATATTAAAAAGTTAATTCTTTAAATTAAGCATATTATTTTTCGGTTAATGTGCTTGTTACTATTGAGAACTTGAGCAAATCTTTCTTCATCAAAATAATTTAAGTAGTTCAGAGTTAAATTAAGAGAAATTTCTCTTGATTAGTCCGCCAATGAGGCCACATGCAATTCAAATAGTTTTTTGAGGGTCTTAAAATAGAAAGAAAAATTAATTATCAAGAAAAAAATGGAAATTTAAATTTAAATTACGTATAAATTGGAGATTTTAAAATTCAAAATTGTATATAATAAAAATAACTGCACGTTTCGACTGCTTAAAATAAAATTGAAAAAAAACAAGAAATATTTTATGATCTTTACAGAATTTTGCTAGTCTGATTGGAGGACTAGAGTCATAGAGTTATAAATTTGGTTTTTGATCGAATTTTGAATGAATTTATTGTATGATAGTGAGGAATATTATGGATCTCTATCTTTCTATTTGATATGATTTAGAGATGCAGTGATTTCTAGTTTATTTTCATTTAGCCTTGGCGATTCAAGAATCATTTTTCGGTCCTCCTTAGATATGAGGCCAGCTTTTGAGCACAAGTCGTCTAGAGTAAGATAAAGATAAAATTCAAGCCTTAAAAGCTTAGAGAATTTTTTATATCTCTTATTTTCGGTCATCATTTTTATTCAATTAATTCCTAATTAATTATTAACTTTTAATTACTTCCTTACTTAAATTAGAATGTAATAAGAAAGAAATTCTTTATAGTTTTTGTTAAAATATAAGCTAATATTTTATAATAAATTTGTTCTTTTCCGAAATTTTTTTTACAGATTAAAAAATTGTTAATGTTTTAATTGAAAGTAGTTTATTTATTGTTTTATTTTTGTTTAATTTTAATCCATAAATCCAATTATTTTACTCAAAATGGCTAATTCAAGCAGTAATAAATTCAAATTTTAAGTCCTATATAAATTTCTTGAAAGTCAGATTTCCCGTTTAAAGCTTCTCGTTTTACTCTATATTCTATTTATTAGCATCTAAATTATTAATTTAAAATTAATAATACTTATTCTCGCTGTGTGTAGATTAAAAATGCAATAAAAATATCACACATCACTCAGAGATGCAAAGCCAGCAAATATTATCCTTTCTGCCCTGATTTTTGAAAAGACTAGGAAGTCAGTTTTAACAGTAAGTAGCTGAACTTTAGAGAAGTAACTTCAAACCATCTATAATTGGCATGTTGGTCAAGCCTTATAATT
The DNA here is from genome assembly GCA_027382625.1 of Tetmemena sp. SeJ-2015. Lineage (NCBI taxonomy): Eukaryota > Ciliophora > Spirotrichea > Sporadotrichida > Oxytrichidae > Tetmemena > Tetmemena sp. SeJ-2015. Next base: position 7,978 of record JAJKFJ010021323.1, read on the forward strand.
GTGGAATTTAATAAATCAGTAAAATTACCTTTTTAATAAATTTTTTTTAGCAATACTAGGCCAAGATGTATATAGCTTCGGCCTCGTTCGTCCAGGCTTTACTGAAGCAAACTCAAAAGCTTTAGAAAAAATAGGGGCTGAAAGTTTAATACTTTGTAATTAAAATACTTAATAAAGGATATTTTTACGATTTAATATCAATGTGCGACATTTAAATAATAATTCTTGAAATTAAATTTAACTTTGAATCTGTTTGGTGTATTTTAATTGAGTTATTCACCCTGAGAATTTTAGATTGAGAGTTGTATCTTTAATTCTTTTTAAGTTTGATATTTAGAAGCTTCGATCAAATTTTTAATTACACTTCTTGAATTTTATATTGTAATATTAGAATTGAATGTTAAAAATTTTCCAGAAACCAATTTAATTCAATCAATTAATAATTAAATATATATACTTGAATTAATCAATCAATTAAATCAGATATTATATGACCCCTTGTAACTTGGACTCTTAAATCACATGCAAGTTATTACCCGACTTATATACACTTTAATTATGACTTTTAAAATTTTACACCCATTACATTGCATTCCCAAATTACTATGTTTTAAATTTAAATCTACTCTCAAATACTCCCTCTTTTACACTCGAAAATTTTCACTCAATTTTTTAAACCTTCATTTTTTTATTGCATTCACCGACTTCAATTTATACTCTCTAATTGGGTGTCATTTGTCTGCTGATATTTATTTTACTTTTGGAGAAACATTCTTGGTCTGGGGATTTCAGAGTGTATAAATGACCCCAAATTTTAAACTCCCAACTTTACACATACTTTTAATCGGCACATTTTTACACAGCCCAGGGACTTTGGCATCAATTTCCCAACTTAGTATTTTTAGGTTGGTTGCTCTGTTGGACCTTGCAAGAGCTCTCATGTTTTACGGTTTTGAACCCCGGGGAAATTTGACCTTGTCAGGGGAGCAAGTTCTTTGTCATCATTATATACAACGATTTGAAATCGGGACAGTTCAAACTTGGTCTTTGAAATGCACTTCGGGTTCGAGCACATGTTTACAACTTGTAAATCTCGGGCAAATTTTGTTCCAATTTTTCAAAGGGGTTGTAAGCAGCCCTAACATTCACGCCCCAAAAGATTGGGGTTTGCAAAAGTTTGAGTGTAAAGTCATTCCCAAAAAAACTGCGTTTTTGCGTAGAGCTTTTCCAAATGTATGTCCAAGTTTCAAGGTCTGTGTGAACAACCCTCGCATACAAGGTCTTACTTTGACATACTCAAGTACAAGTTGTAATATCGGTGTCAAAAGTCAACTCCACTACGAGGGACCCTTTGCAAGTCGGTGTCCAAGTTGCAACTTCAGAGTCGACAACCAACTTGGCAAGTTCGTGGCTGAGTTGAAATGTCAGTGAGATCAGCAATCGCGAAAGTGTGGTAGCATTTACAAGTCACTTTCTAAGTTGCAAAGTCAATGCGAACATACAACATGTCTAGAGCACATCCTGAAATGGTTCGTCCAGAGCGGAGCTGTCAGTAAGATATGTCAACACACAACTAGCATGACGTTGCAAAGTCCTGCTTCGAGTTGAGTCATCTCTTGCAAGTGTATGTAGTGATGAGGTAGCTCGTCGATAAGTCGAGTAGGAATGATAAGTATGAGGTAAGCATGCGCAATAAGATTCAAGTTGATCACGACTAGAACTCAGACGTGACCGAATGTCAAAGTCTGTATCCAAGACTTGATGCTGAATAACCACAACGACTGCGTCTTACTTTGGTCCAAGTCCTTGATGCTCTGTGCTATAACTCTGACCAGCTGCTCTCTATAATAGAAAGGTAAGCATGACTTCACGACTTGCTATGCTTGTAACTTACTTGCTCTCAACACGAGCGCTCTTGACTTTACGCTTCAAGTATCCGAACAACTGCTCGACTGGGTTCAACCAAAGGTGAGTATGAGCGTTGAAGAGGACATGCCCTTCAACAATTTGGGCAAGTCTCGAGTATTTGGCAAAGTGGGGGTGTATGACGGGCGTTGTCCAAAAAGAGTGGGGATATTTTTGTCTTTGCTCTGGGGGGTGAAGCCCTTTAACTTTTACAAGGTCCTGTATACAAAGTTCTAAAGAAGTCGAGTCTACTCCCCCCCCCAAGATTTGATTTTGAAATTTTGATTTGGTTTTGGGAAAAGATTCCCTTGATAGCAAGGAATGGAGTACTACTGCTGTCGTTCCCTACCCTTTCTCCCTGCACAGTCTCTGTCCCACTTGCCCGTATTTCCCCAAAGCTCTGCTTCAACCTGCGCGAGCGAGTTCAATTCTTTTTGCCCTCGTTGTAAAAGGTTGCCCCAAATCCTGCATTTAACTTTTTGGGCTCTCATCCTCAGACGTGCAGCTAAAAAGTTCAACTTGAAAAGGTCTTACCTTCGGGTCATGTCAGCATCCTCTCGTCTCTCTGTCTGGGGTTGGACAGTGGTCCACTACTGATTGAATCGAGTGAAGCAGCTCGTGCTCTTAACTTGTAACTAGTTAAGAGTTGCTCCTCATCATCTTCTACCACAGGAGTGAGTTGATTGTGCTCATGCCTTGAGTGGACTAATTTTGAACCTATAACCAACAATGAACTTTGCAAGTACTTACTTGCCGAACTGATCAACTCAAACTAGTCAATCCTCCTCCTCACTGCACTAAAATCTTGTCGTTGCTGCTCCCCACCTGATGTCTACGGGTGTTGCAAGTTACTCTGGAGCAAGATCGCTGCGACGCGAGGTGTTGTGGAACAGCTCCTGTTCAAGACTGTTGACACTTGGCTCTTCATCTTCAAACTCATCTTCGTTATCGCGATCTCCACCTTGTACATTCTGAGATGCGAGCCCGTGCTCGAGTTGCTACTTGAGTTAACGCTTAACTACTTTGGTATTGATTGACCACTGTCGTTTGCTTATTTAGTCCAAAGGGGAAAGTTGCTCTCATCAATGCTGATGTTTAATGAACTCTTCAAATAGAAACTGCGCAAGCAACCTTGAAACCCAAAGTCCTTCTCATCAAACTAAGGATCCTTGTACTTGAGATTTGAGCTAGGGAAGCCACCGAACTGCAACTTGAAGTCCTCTTTCAGCATCTTGCCCAGAGTTGCTTAGCAAGGGATTAAATTTGCAAGTGAGCGTGAGCCAGCACTACCGACTTGCAAGTGAGATGCTTGCTCATCCTTAAATCTCTTCGCCCAGGGGTTTAACTCTCGTTCCATTTTTCTTGTTGAGTATTTTATTTTCTATGCCACTCAAACTTTCCAAAGTTATTTTTATGAACTCCAGTAAGTTCGAGTCTCCTCTGTATAGCTTCGCACAACTCTACTCGACTGTAACCTCGTGGTCCTGGTCTGACTTATCCTCTGCTCCTCCGGGTTTGATCTTTGAGCATGCACTTGCACTTGACAATGATGGCACGGACAACATCAAGTGAGATCTTCACCCCCTTTTGCAATCAGCTTGGGTTTGACTTGCTCTTGAAAGTACAGACGCTTAACGAGCTCTCCTTCTCAAACCGCTTCTGAACTCTGCGTTTAAGTCTGGGTTGATTTATGAGTTACTCCAACTGGGGTTTTCCAATGTTGGGACTGCTCTGTTGAGGATCGCATCAAGGGCTCTCTCACGGGATCAAATACCTCCGTGTTGTTGCGAGGTCCTGTCGCGGAGCTGAGTTGTACGAGCTGCCTCTGCTAACCTTGGCCAGTTTGAGCTTGCACTTTCATATCCTTGATTCGTATGTACAAGGTCCTCAAGTACTCGATCAATACTTCATCCGTTTCAAAGTTGCCAACTTCAAGGATCAGGTTCAAGTTGTTCTCGACGTCGACTTGAGGCAAGTCAATGATCAACCCACCTTCGAGGGCCAGACAGGAAGGGGTTTCGCATGTGATGCATCTGTCTGGTTGTCGAGTACTCTTTCTTAGTGGGAGTGAAAGTGTGAGTGAAGTTCTTGCCAATCACGACTGGCGTCCAGAGTACGATCGTCTTGCGTTTTTCCTGGAGCAGACTCTCACGCACCGGTCCTTGAGCTTGAGTTTGGAGGAGAGCGTTTGGGGATGATTGACTCACTCCTGTCGCTGAGTTGAGTACGGTCGAGACTACTCTCGTTCTCTGGGCTGGACTGCGGGCCAGGAGGTTGGAGGCTGCGTTCACCGTTCGCTTTAAGCGAGTTCCCATCTTTTCTATTTAAAAATAATTATAATTTTAGCAAGTTTTATTACCTTTTTATCCACGGGCCCCCACTTAATCAGGCTGAACGAGCCCGCAGTCCTTGCAGAGTCCATTTTAACTCACAGTGCTCAACTCACTCCCTTCTTACAGAGTGTGAACTGCTAACTCCCCACACTCAACCTAACTCAATCTACTCACTCAACTCAACTTGTTTTTGGGGCTCCTCAACTCCAACTCAAGGGGTTCCCCCTGAACTAAGCCCTAATCCCCTAATCACTCCTTTATTTGGTTTTGCGGGGGTCTCCGTACTTTAAAATTTAAATTTTAAGTGATCACTTTGCCCCGAAACTCTACTCCCCCCCAATTACTCCCTATAAATAGAGCTGACCCTGCTTTTGGGACCTTTTAAAACGTCGTGTCAGCAAGTCTCCATCTTAGTTGTAGTTGGGAGTACTCTGTTGGGGGTTTTTATCTACAGAGTAAAGTTATAAAGAAAATACTTATTTATAATTTGAATTTGAATAAATTAAAATGATTGTATTTGATTAGTTTGAAATAAGTGTGAGTTATAATGACCAAGTTAATATAAAGACCAATAATGATAATGAATAAGAATGAAATGAATAGGACACTTACTGTTCTGATGTTATTAAGTTTGATTTATTTATGGAGCTTAGACGAGAAACTCTCTCAACATACGAAGTGGAATTTTCTTTCAGTTTGTGGCTACATAATTTAATGTTTAGGTTTGAGTAGGTTTGATCTAAGTAGCATCTATATCCACAGTAGTGTTTTCCATAATTTGTGAATGATGTTTTATGAAAGAACCTTTCATTTATCAGAGTTGAGAGTTCCAAATATATTATTCAAGTAATTGAAAATGAATCAAAGAGCTAGTTAGCTTTCGATTTCGGACTACTTCCAACTTTAATATAGTTTTGAAATGCATTGAGCCGAGCATTTCCAATTCTAAAAATCTTCATAGAGCTTTTGCATTTAATCCACCAAGCTCGTTGGAATAAATAACTTCATAAATTAAAGTAATTTAAAGCGCGACCACATTTATTTAATTATTGAGTCGTAAATTTTATTCTTGCTCTCCATAAGTTCCCAAATAAATTTAAAATTTTTTCAAAAAGAATTTAGAGTCTGGCAAAAGCCTCCCGGGAAAATTTTTAAAAAAATAATTATAACTCTTACCGTGGGCGTCGCGCTTAAGTAGTCCGCAGGTGTGGTCGTCCTCCCTATATGAATATTTAAAATTTGAGAAATGTTCTATATAAGGAAATTATTTTATAATGAAAATAAGTTGAAAAATCGCCCTTTTCTCCTCTGGTTATGTACCACGCCCTAACCGGACCACCCTTTGCCTTTATTGGTGGGAGTAGCTTAAAAGCGGCCCGGGTGTATGGGATAAAGCTGCTAAGTAACTGGGGGCTAGTGAATGTAGTTGGGAAAACACCTGCCCATAGCCAGTGGTATGGTGGGAGAGTAGCTTAAAAGCGGCTCCCGGGTTTAATTAAGGGTGCAAATGACACGACGATAGTAGCTAGTATGAATTTAACCTTGATCCTCGATCAGGAGCGAGCCTAACTGGACCACCCTTTGCCTTTAGTGGTGGGAGTAGCTTAAAAGCGGCCCGGGTGTAAGGGATGAAGCAAGTGAATGTTCAGGAGCTAGTGAATGTAGTTGCGGAAATATCTGCCCATAGCCAGTGGTATGGTGGGAGAGTAGCTTAAAAGCGGCTCCCGGGTTTAATTAAGGATGCTCACATAAGCAATGATAGTAGCTAGTACCAAAGGGTTTAACCCATCGTTGAGTAAAACTCGTTTAAACCCCGGGCCCGGGGGACGAAATATGGGAGGGATAACTTCACAGGACTATACGTATTCCCGTGGTGGGTGTACACATATCCTGTATCTTAGATGCGGAGCTCCACACCGTTTAGTAAATCTAAAAGTTATGGGGTTCTGCATCTACTATACAAGGATTTTGTGTTCTAGAGCTCTAGTTATTTAGGGTTACTTACCTTTAGATAATTTATCTAATTTCAAGATAATCCAAGATAAATATCAGGTGATATTATCTTCGCATGCAAAATGGAACAGAAGTTGACAACTGTTTAATTGAAGCAGTTCCATTTTAAGAGAGAGATTTCGCAATTCAAGATGTAAGTAAATTCTCTAGTTATTGAACTTAGAAAATCTTTGAATGCAACTTCTTCATCAAAGGAGTTATTATTATTGTAGAAATCAGATTGAAATGTAAAATTGAATTAATCGAATTAAATTTACAATTTAATTCCGGGGAAAATTTTTTTAAACCCAAATTAATATATACATACCGCGGCTGCTTATTCAAACTATGATCAACATATTAGATTATATTCTACGACTCACATAATTACAAAGTTAGGGCTTTAAAAATACCCTAAAATTGGAGGAATACAAAAGTTTTTCCCAAGTTATTGGGAAAAAAAATTTAAAAGCGATTTGGAAATAACTCAAAAAATTTTATAAAATTTTTACCCAAATGCAAAACCCCAAAACTCTTCTTTTCTTGTTCAGAGTTTGAAAATATATCGCTAAATTGCTTGTACTTAGATATATTATGTCTTTGGCCCTGCATGGCTTTCGCCTACAGAAGAATAGAGAGATTGCATCACATCGCTCATAGCGCAGAGTCTGCAGCCATTTCTTCATGCTCAGCTTCCAGATCTGTCTTATCTCTCTCTCAGTCATCGCACTCAGGATCTCTCCGACCTTTTTCACAAGCTGCAGCCTAAAAATTGAATTTTAGATGTATATTATTTTTTTCTGGGGATTGCTGACCTTTCAAAGTGGCTCTTCACATGTGGAACAGTGACTTCGACTGGATTCAGCCCTGGCGAGTACTCTGCATTGAAGAGAAGCACTGCTTTGAATTTCCTCACTGGGCTTTAAGCATCTCTGAGTTTTATGAATGACTGCGTTTGGGCCCTAGTAGCACTATCTTTTTTTCTTGGGATCTCTTTGTCATGCGCACATAGCGCAGAAATC
>JAJKFJ010021324.1:0-19640 GCA_027382625.1 Tetmemena sp. SeJ-2015
TTGGGAAGGCGTTGGCGAGAATTTTACTTAAAAACCAAAATGAAAAAAGTATTCAAGTTTTTTCCCCCTCGCTTTTCTAACATTTATTTTTCAAAATTAAGACCTCTCTTTTCCTTTTAAAACAAGGTTTGTGGGAAAAGACTTTAAGATACTTTTCTTGTATGTGGTGTCTCTTCGTTTGATCAGCAAGGGGGAGGAATTTTGAACACACTCCTCCAAAGTACAACTTCAAGCATGGGTTTTTGCTTTGAGCTAGGAAAACTTTATAAACCCATCACTGGGTTTCGATTCATGAATCAATTTTTCCTCTTTTCCTTTGCTTCCTCTTTAGTTAACCCTTGTCAAGGTTGTGCTTCCCCTTTAGTGGCCCATTTTAAAGTTTCTTTATCCTCAATTCGTCGCCTTGTTTTTCTTTGTTTTTTGGGAAAAGGAGGTGGGGAAAAATGTCTGCTCAAAAAAGTTGGAAAAAGGGACCTTTCCATTTTAATTTTTAATGAAAAATTTTATTTAGCTTAATTTTTTTTATGAAAACTTTTTAAAATTTATCATTAATTTTTTTATTTTTTTCCCTTCAAAAAATATTTGGATTGAAAAAACCCCTGACGATGTTAGGCCTTATGGCATTCTGATACTTAAAAAGAATATTAATAAAAACTGAAAAAATATTTTGCATTATTTTACAGAAACACGAGAGAATGAGTAGACTATTTGAAATTGAGAATATTATTTACTTTAAAAAAATTAATTGCATAGAAAAATTTAGAATCTAATTGAAAATCTGATTAAATAAACCAATTTTTTAAATTAATTTATCATAAATTGATATTAAAAATCTTTTAATTTTAAAATCCATCACACTATTCGATTCAATTTTTCTTTATAATAAGTTAATTAAAGATAATCTAGTCTCATTTATTTCCAAGCATTATATATTATAAAAATTTCAATTTTAATTTGGCTTATAAGTAAACTGCAAGTCAGTTTAAAAATTACATGATTGAAGCATGCATAGATTATTGGCATGTATATAAGTTTGCTAGGTATTCCTGATTTGCATGTATCTTACAAACACTCTTACTGAAAACTCTTAATTCAGTTTAAATTCTTAATTTTTATTCCCATTCAAAAGGTTATGAATTTAAACTTTTTTAAATATAATTTTAAACCCCAAGGAAAATTGGGTTTTTATTAAATAAATTTTTTTATTTTTTTTTTTAAGCATGCTTGTTTCCTTCCATATCAAATATTGCAGAGCGAATCTCTTGAGAAAAATAGTATTATTTTCTATTAGGCTTTTGAGAAATTCAAGTTTCTCTTTCTTTTTTATTTACTCTAGTGTAGACCTTATTTTTGAAGCTGCTTTATTGAAGTTAAAAAGTAGATATTTGTCAAATCAAAATTCTTTTTTCTTTCACTTTTTATTTTTTTTAAATAAACCAAGCAAGGATACTTTATTTGAGATATTCTGAGATGGAACTAAAATAAAAGACATTGAGAATTGATATAAAATTAAAAATATATTTTAAATCGATTTAGATAAATCAAATCTAATCACATTTTTTCATTTCTCTGTATTTCTCGAAGAGTTTCCATGATTTATTTTTAAAGATATAATAAGAATTTTGTTTAATTTTAATTTTTTTTTTCTAGCCATTTCTTCTAAAAATATAAGAAAAAAAATTATCATGATTTTTAAATTCTAAGAATTTAATATTAATTCTAAAGTTTTTTGAAAAAAAAAGTTTTGATTTAAGAATTTTTCATTCTATTTAATTTTTGCCCCTTTATATAACTTAATATTTTTCTATGTAGAGATAATTTATCTACGTTTTTTTGCTTTGGAATTAAAAATTGCAATTTATCCTATAACTTATAATACTTAACTTTACATATATTTACCAGCAGATGTAGTAATCTAAAAGAGACATAAAGACTATCTATTTAAGTATTACTGATTTTTATCGTTCTTAAACTTTTATTAGAAAATCTGGAAGCTGATCTCAACTAGATTTACAATGCTGACTAGACTGTTTTTGAAAGCAGAAAGAAGAAGAAAGGAGCAAAAGGCAAAAACAAAAATCCTAATCAAATGTAAAACGAGGAACAGATGCCTCATCTCGTGAGATGTGAGAGTCCTCCAAGCCAGGAGTAACTCATGACGAACATTTAAATCAAATCTCAATAATTCTTGAGGAAAAGTAACAATGATGGACCACACTCTATCCTCAAAAATCAAATGTCAGCATAAAAAGAGTAGCAATAAGCTTAAAAAGATTTTATTTCATATTATATTTTTTTAAATATATTTATTTAATATATTTTCAATTCATTTACCTTTTCATTAGAAAAACTTCATGATTCAGGATTATCGAAACTTTTATTCAACTCTCTTGGTTTTACCAATGATAGGAATTATTTAGTGTTACAACAAATACTAGTTTAACTTCAACTTTAAAGGGGAGCTTAACTGAATCTCAACTTTGCTAAACTTTTATTTCTTTAATATTTTGCAGATGCTTAAGATTAAATAATTAGCTTAAAATTGAATTCCAAGAAGAAGGATAATGTCAGCGCATAAGTATCACTCATAAGATCCATCTTACCTTCGCAATAATTAAGATTAAAATTATAATGCACCGAATGTTCATTTCTCCAAAATTGGTATTAAATAGCCTCCAAATTAAGATACATATAACAGGGTTAATTTTGAAACACCATTATAAAAATAAGGGCAGCCTTAGTTAGCTCAAATAGTCCCAGATTAGGGATATAACAAGCTCTAGCAAAGATTCTATGAGTAGAAAGCAGCCCTTAATAAGCAATAAACATTTGGTTAACAGTAGCAAGATTCTCCCTTTCTCATTAAAAGTAGGAGGAAAATTAGCAAGGCGAAAAGATTTAAAATTGAAGTAAATGGCTTCAAAAACTTAAAGTAGAAGATAAATAACCACATTAAAAATCTTTATTCCTTAGAAGTTTCAAGATAAGAGCTTCAATTCAATCCAAGATATAGATAAATTAATAGAAGTATTGATTTTGATGAATAAGGACCTATGTTATCTACTTTAAATGAAGAATAGAACTTCATTGAATTCAATCGATAAAAGTGCCAAAGTAGGGTGGACATTTCTTTCGGAAACGAGAATCAGTATTTTAAAAGGAGAAATAATTCTAGAAGATAGCCCAATCAATTTGACAACAGAGATTATTTTTAATGGAGCTTAGTTCAATTTATCTTACATTATTAAGAGTGAGTATGCAGCCATCAAAGAGCTGCTTTGCTGTGAGTTCAATAGTTTGCAAAAGTTCACTCTTAAATTACTCCAAATATGGTGTTAAAAATAAAGTCAATGGATCAACTCTGATAGCTTTATAATTTTAAGTCTATCAAAAGAGACTCTCCGATTATGAAAAGATGAGGCAAGGATCACGGCCCCATTCCAATACGCCTTTTTATATTGCTTACTCTTCTATTTCTGAATATACAAAAGTGGGGACCTGATCAGTCGCCTTTTATTCTAAATGTCATAATTCAGCTATTCTTTATGAGAATTAAACTCAATTAGTCTGGATAATCTAGTTCAGGGTTTCTACCCAATTTTGATGGCAAGAGCCTGCATTCCTCTCATGTTTTAGTTGCCCATGTTACTTTAATTAATAACTAGAAAGCATTAGTTATGCATAAGCATCCAGTCCCTTTCTTCTTGTTATATTATTTAGGACTCTCATAAATTCAAGTCTTTTCTTATTAAATAAATGACAACAATGATGTCAATAGATCAAAAATAGATTTCCTAAAGAATCTATAAAATAAGAATGCCGGCTATGATGGAAAGAGAAATTATTAGTCAATAGACTAACCATTTTAGAAATGGCTGGCGTCCACTGTATTTGGACAATAAAGTAAGATAAATCAAACTAACACATTATTAGGCGAGAATGAATTACCCTATAGTAAAAGAAAAAATAATTCTTCTGCAATGTAGTAGTATGAATAAATTGATACCAGCATTATGGGAAATTCAAAATAAAATCCTTTAGATTTGAGTTACTATAGAAAAACCTCCATATAATTGTGAGGATTAGACTTATTTAGTTTGATTATATATTTAAAAAATAGTACAATATTTCTTGTTCCAGAATTAGATATTTTCATACATTCCATTATATTTTATAGTTGTTAAAAAAGATTTTAGCTATTTTTTTTTGCAAATAGAAACTTATAATCTGAATTACTAAATTTGTACATTGAAAATAGTTGTAGTAGTAATAATAATAATAATAATAATAATAATAACAACGCATTTTAGACGATCTAGCGTCTTGCGTGTTATATGTTAAACTTAGGGAAGTCATACGACCACTCCCGTGTTAGGTTAGATATAATTCACTTCAAACCAGCCATTTTCTTGAGGTTGAGTTTGATCTCTTTCCAGTGAAAGTTAAATTTGTCTTTCAGGCCAGAGAGGGCCACCTTTTCCTTCTCAATGTCTTGAATCTGCTCCTTCAGTTTCATTTTGCTTCTCTTAGTTCTGTTGTAGAGTTAGCCAAGTTAAGCAACTTCCCTTAAGATATCCATATAGGGGAATCTATTGCTTCTTTCCATACAATACATATGGGTGTCTAAGCATAGGTCTTCCATGTCGTGTTTTTTGCATTTAATACCGCAGTAACATTTAAGGACTTTTCCCATGTATCTAAGGGGACCTTTTCGAAGTAAAGGGAAGAATTCACTAGGGATGAATTGGGTTAGTCTAGTTATAGTTTCTTAATCCCAAACAGGCATTTCTTTCCAAGAAAAGTTGAAATTTGTTTTGCCCAGGAAGTTGTCTAGTATTGTAGCTCTGATGTGTTCTCCAGCTTCACTTTTTCTTTCTTACCAGTTGTTCACAAAGGCCGAATATATCAATGCCTCTGGAGGCGTGAAGGCTTGGTTTTTGTAGTCATTTTTGCTAAAGACAAACTTCAGGAAGTAATCTTTCTTCCTAACATGCTCCCAGTGTATTTTCCTAAGTCTATCTATTATAGGTTTGTTGTATTAGTAGTATGTGATTATGTTAGGCATGATTTTGTGTTGGACTTTTGAGTACACATAGGAGTTGTAGAGAATCTATTACAGTTTCTCATCAAAAAAAAATTTTTTTTTTTTTTTAACAGCCAAGTTAGGGTCGTGTATTTGTGCCCGGTATTTTTTGACATGTCTTAGGTTTTTATTCAAAAATTTTGAAAAAAGGGAATACCTTCAGCTCAGGGTTTAACTAGTAATAAAATTTTAATTTTTAAATTTCATACTTTTTTCACTTTTTTCTTCTTCTTTAAATTAAAGCTTATTTTAATTTTTATTATTTATTTGGAAAAAAATTCTTCTTCTTTATTTTCTCTTTTTTTTTCATTTGCGAAGCTATTTTCTTCTAAATTTACTCACAATGAATAGAAATTACTAGCTCTATAAATTATCTTGAAGTTTTATTCTCTAATGGATTAGAGTTTGCTTAAAAAGAGGTCCTTCCCCTCAAAAATAAACTTCAAAAATATAAATTATCTCTTGACCTAGCATAAAGCAAAGCTTATACTTTTGATTTAAAGTTTATAATTCAGATTTGTTTTTCGAATTTCAATTTAATAATCATTGAAACAATTTTAATTGAATATTAATTAACGAGAAATATTTTTCTTTAAGTCTCGGAAGAAGAAAAAGAAGAAAGTAGCGAAGAGGACATACATCAGATAAAAGAAAGGCAGTTGCAATATGCTGCCTCCTAATTAAATTAAAAATTTTTGGGGAAAGCCAAAAAAAAAACCTTTTTTTGAGATTCCCAAAAATCAAACCTTTAAAATTTTTTAATCACAATTTTTTTTTAAATTTAAGGGAAAAATTTTTTCTTAAATTTTTTTTCCAACAAAAAATCTTTTTGAAAAAATTTTTTAAAAATATCAAAATTTAAAATTTAAAATTTTTCAAAAAAAAAATAAAATTTTTTAATTTCAAAAATTTACAAATATTTCCTTTGACTATAGATTCTAAAATATTTGAGTTTAATTAGACAAGAAGTATTTTAGCGTAAACCAGAAAACAATAGAAGCTGATGATGGTGGTGATGCAATTCCAAATGGCTAATTGTAACAAAAAGTTCAGGAGAAAGTAAAATTGCTATCACAAAAAGTTAAAAAAGTGCATGAGGACGCATTCTAAATCGCAGAGGAACTAAAAGAGTTAGAAAACTTAAAGTAAGAGGTGGATGTTGTTGAGATAGACGAGAAAACTAAGAAAGTATTACTTCTTCTCAATGATGACTACGTTTAAACACGATTAAAAGGATAAGAAAATGAATATAAGTTGTGCATAATTAATTTCTTTATTAATACTTTAACCCTGATAGGCAATCTAAAGTCTTCTAGGAAGGTGACGTCTGTCTCATAATCTCTGCTTCACTATTACAAGTATTCATCTGGTTTCATATCGCATTCAAGTATGATTGCAACTATAGACCAAATGTCCCACTGCACTGAACCGTTGAGCCAAGTCTGTCTCTATGGGAAGTAGCCTGCAGTTCCTTGCACCGATGCTTCCTCAATGTTTTCTATTCTTACAACTCTGTTGAAGTCTATGACAGTTGCTCTGACTGGTTCAAAGTTTATCATGATGTTCTCTGGCTTCAGATCTCTGTGCACGAATCCCAACTCATGCAACTCCATCACTCCTCTAACGAGGTCAGTGAGAATAAACAGAAGTCTTGTTGCGCCTCGTGCTGAGAAATTCTCTTAGTGTGATCTCCATTTAGGAAGGCGAATGGCGATGTAATCATATCGATAAGAACACCAGCAAGATGAAGAACGTAATTCAAGTTTTTGTCCCTCGCTTCTCTCAACACTGTCAGTTCGTTCGCGAACTCAAGACCTTTTCCTTCCTTCTTTACAAGGTTTTCGTAAGGGAAGATTTGTAAGCATACTCTTCTTGTATGATGGTGTCTCTTCGCTTCGCATCAGCAAGTGAGGTAATTTTGAACACACTCCTCCAAAGTTACAAATCAAGCATGAGTGAGCAAGCGTCTATCACTATACAATCTTAGGGAGACGAGATGCACAGATGGGGGCAGGTTCCAAGATGAGGAAGCTAGGCCCATCTGGCCCAACAGAAGAGAGAAAGGAACCTCTTAAGAATCCTTTTCCCCCAGATAAGCAAAGTGATTTAAGTCATTAAATTAAGTTTAAATACTTTTCCTAAATATTCACTCTCCCTTATCTGCACAAAAATTTTGTCTTCTCTTCTCCCTCTTACAACTACTAACTTTAATTTCTGTTCAACTTAACCCACATCAGTCTGATAGAGCAAGTTCTTATAGTGTCCTTAACTAAGTTCCAGTAAAACTCATCCGTTGAACTCTGGCGATATGGGATATTAAAAACAACAATGACTAGACCTATGCCCTCTTCGCTTCCTTTAACTTCCTCTTAGCCTTAGTATTCAACAATTCCTAAATATGCTCACATGAAGTTAACTTTCTTTCGCAAGCCTCTATTTTATCTTCCTTCTCAACTTAGGTTTTAATGTTTTTGTGCGAGTAAGTCTTTACATAAATTCTAGTTTTACTCCAATTATTGTAAGTATTATACTTTCAGCCCCGATTTTCCAAGAACTTTTCATTTCCTGTAGTAAAACCTGGACGAAGGTGGAAAGCCTGTAGTCTTCTATTCTAAAACTTTTCATTGTAACTCTACTTTACTGCCAATTATTGCTAAAAATATTTTTAAAAAATGAAATTTTATTTTTTAAATTCTTACTCATGGGTTAACATGTAGCATCAGGGACAGGTCACACCAGTTATGAGCGTGTTTTAGTGGGAGAAATTAAAGCCTATTATATATATACTCTAGCGGGGTGTCTAAATCTAATTTATTAATTCTTGTAATTATAGGGAACTTTCTCGACTAATATTCCAATTATAAATTAATTTGAATCTCCTTCTCTAAAGTTCATTAAAAAACTAAAAAATTAGATATTTAAAGAAAAATATGGCTTTCTAGCTTGCAGTAAATATTGAGGGTGAACTTATAACACGAAAGAGATATCTCTATTTAATTTGTTAATATTTTCTTTCTTATTATATTATGGATTTTTGATTCAGCCTAAAGAGTTGAAAGATAAAGAGGATGAGATCGCTTAAAAATTATAGAGTGGTGCTCAGTTGGATCAGCAGGAATAAGGATTTGCCTCAATGAAGGACGCTCTCAGTGAATCTAATATCTAATTAAAGCTTTGCGAGGCTTCAAAATCTGATTTTATGAACATTATGCTACTCTCGATTTAAGAAACCGCCCCTGTTATTACTGTGGAGACAAATTTCATGTAAGCAGGATCTTTTCTTTCAGAGACAAATAGCAAAGCTTAAGAAGTTAGTAAATCACAGGCTCATTATAATTTAAACTTGCAAAAACAAATCGATTTGCAAGTAGATAAAGTTGCTAAAGCACTCAAAATTAACAAAAATTAAGTTCTCGTAGCAAAATTAATTTTGTCAATATTTTTCAGAGAGCATATAAAATTATATTTATGGAAGTCTAAAAGCCTAACTCAAAGGGATTTAGTAAATTTAAATTGTAAGGAATTAATCTTCAAAGTAAATCAGAAGAATAAAGGCTAAATCAGTTTTATTAATAATTTTTTGAATTGGAATTAAACCCTCTTAATATCATTGTCTTTTTAGTACTATATTTATTCTTATTAAATATATTTTACATATAAAAAATAAACTTCTCTTCAATAGAAGCAAAAAAGAACTATATTTATTAATTTTGCAAGTAATTAAGTAATAAAAACAAATAAAATATGTTTAAAAACAGTTATTTACTCAATCCCTCTTTTGAGTAGTAGTGCTTATTTTATTTCATTTGCTTTTTTTTTAAAAATATTTTTACCTATCTAATTAAAAAGGGCATTACGATATTAAAAATGAAAAAAAAATTGGGGGAATTTTAAAAATAAATATTTTAATTTTAAAATGAAATTTTCTTTCATATTTTATTTGATTAAGTTCTAAAATTATTAGATTGGTCTTTAAATATATTTTAAAAGACTACATACCGTTTAGTTAAGTAGCGTTTAATATATTCTCTATAAAATAAGATTTCAATTTTTTCAATGTTCTTTCGTACTTTTTTTCCTCATTATAAACAAGTAAGAAAATTTAAAAAATCTTAAGAATTTAAAATATAAAAACGAATTTAGAACGAATATTCTATCATTAATTTTCTCATACATTTTCTATTCCAATAAATTCTCAAATTTTACTTACAAGATTTTAAGGATAATCTTAATAAAGGAATAATTTATTTATTTGTTTTTCTCCTATTTGATTGTATAAAAATATTTATATGTTATTATTTTATATAGTTAAAGTATTAATTTAGCATTTGTATTTATTAATATATTATAATACTATAGCAAAAAGTAAAACAGATTAGGGCAATCTCATAATCCAAAAATAAACTTATTAATTCATTTTAAATATTATAAATTGTCAATATTAAAAAGATATAGAATTTAAATGGGAAATAGAGCACAAACATAACCACCTCTCGAGACACATGGAAATTCATGATATCACTAGTTTTGTATCATTTCTATTAGGACGGAGCAATCTAGTGGACTCCAGCATACTATCACCCACGCTAATGACTTCTCAGTCATTGGAAAACACTCTGAGTTAAAAGCATCTGTTTTTGCTGGTTAGTCTTAGATGAGGGAAATCACCCCTCGGTCAAAGGTGATATCTTCAAATCACTTTGTAAAGAAAATGCCAGCAGTCTTGCATTAAATACTAGATCCACAAGAGACGATAAATCTTGTTGGCCATACCATCCAAAGAAATGGTATAATAAATCTTGGATCAGGTCTCCTTCTTGTGGAGTAGCAATCTTCTCTAAAGGCCTCAAAGCTTGTAATTATTCAAGCACTTTTTTTAAAGCATAAACAATTCAGAGAATCACTAAATTAAATCACTTAAAAGGGAATAAATGCATTTCAGCAAAGATATTGAGTAATGGACTGCTAATATCAGTAACAAAAGCAAAGCCGATTTTTGTGACACGTCGTGGGTCCCTTATTTAAACTCTCTAATTTAATAAGAATTAAAATATTAATATAATAATTAGATAAGTCTTTTAATATTCTTTCTTCTGTATTAATTTCATTTTAAATAGTGCTAAATTCATAGTTTTAGTTTTTATTTTATTGAATAACAATGACTTTTAAAAATTGGTAGAATGAAAAAATAAAGGATAGCAAGCAAATAGCAGAAACACTTAAAGCAAAGTTAATCAACGCCTAGGCGAAGGATATCAAATTTGCCTTTAAGTTGAGTTTGGATGACTTCGATCCTCAAGGCGACATGAATAATTTTAATGAAAATGTATATAAGAGAGGTCCAAAAAATGACCAAAAAGAATACAAATAGCCCAGTAAAGATTGGCATCGAGTAGGTTTAATGGTCTAAAATCAAATTAAAATTGGGAATCAAATTATCAAAGTGCATAACAAAAATAAGATCATAGCTGGTGCAATCGTGCCCATTAAATATATGTCAATTCATGACATCAGTTTATTTGTGAGAACAAATCAATCTCAATTCGGGACGAGAGAGGTTCCATAGCTGTACTTCTCATCTGACTCCTTCATTATTTCTCACTCTGAGGGCATCTATGCAGAAAATCTCTAATTCTTCGTTGGTTAGTCATGATAAAAGCTAATACGCAAAGGCCAACTAAATTAACTAGAAAAATCTGAATCCTTTCTGTTAAGCCATCTGTGAGTCCTTCTGAAACATTCTCTTACATCTAATTCACCAGATTCCCTTAGAATATCTACTGCTACTATTGCTCCTTTTAGTGTGTCATGATTCCTTCTCTGAGAGGTCACTAATCTATGGTTAGCAGGCTACCAGTTTAAAAGGTCATACAGTTCACGCAAGTATTTGGGATTAGCTACAATTTTAGCACCCTTAAATTATAAACTACACATTTTACCTCAGATGAATAAACTAGATCGTCTCTAAGGGATAAATTCAACTTAGCTGGGTATTGAGTAATTGCCGACTTATCTCCATACCTTGGCTTAACAAATTTGGTGTCACATCCCAGGTCCTAGATTTTTACTTTTAATTTAATAATCTTAATAAATAAAACAATATTATAGTTATGAACTGAATTGATGTATTAAAATTAACTTTTGAGTAGTAGGCTTTTAAAGTGAAGAATTAATACTCAGTCATATCAATTATTCAATTAGAGATTAAATTTATTTTAGATTATTTTTGAAAAATAATTTCCCTATAATTAGGTATGATCAAGCACTCTATAAATATTTATTTTTTGAGTTTCAGTCACCTATTAATCCGAACTGTCAAATAATTTTTCTGATATCTCAATCCTATATTTTATTTTTAAAAAATGTGGATAAAAATGGACGCAACTAGCTAGCCGCTATAAAACGAAAATATTTTAAGAAGAAAAACCGAACTCGAATATCAGAATTAATTTATTGAATTTATTTTTCTTAATAGACAGTTTTTTGTTAAAAGTCGGCGAAATCACTAAGATAATAGAAATCAATCAATTTTTAAGTTAAAATGGTCAAGTCTAAATATCCTGACATGTTTTGGCTTGGCCAAGATGGAAATCCACAAGAATGGTGGGTGGCTTATCACGGGGTTAGAATAGCAGACCCTGTAAAAATGGCAGAAGCTTCTTCGAACATTATAAAAGATTTATTTTTTATGCTAAATTTTATTTGATGGTTTTTCAGTGGGCGCAAATCATGCGTTCGAAGGATAGCAATGCACAAGGAATTAAAATGAAAAGGTTGGAAAAGGTATTTACATATCCCCTGATTTAAAATTGGCTGCAAGCTATACAAAAGAGTTTGATTATGTTGATGACAAAAAGAACAGACTTGTATTTTAATGCAGAGTTAATCCTAACGGAGTTTGGATTCCTTCAGAGAAAATTTGGATTGCGAAAACTCCCTAGGACGTAAGACCATATGGTATACTCATTCTTAAAACAAATATTAACTAAAAGTGAAAAATTATCCTTGCATTAAAAAGCAAACAAAGTAAAAGGATAGACCAGCTCAAGATTTTGGTTCAACATTATTTTAATCATTCTAAAAATTTATTTTCAAAATGGGATTTGAGATATTTGTAAGAATTAGAATTTTAATATAAAGGACAATTAAAACGTAATTAAGTTAAAATGATACAATTAAATGACTGTTGAAGTGAGATAAATTTAAATAATTATAATTATTTCATGATGATAACTTTTTGCATTTTTATTTCTCTCAAAAGCAAAATACGATTATTTTAAATGATAAATTTGGAATTAGTAAGGTGAAGTCTTGAAATTTTGTAGAATAAAACTCTTAATTAAGGTTATATTTAATTGTTCGCTCTATTTGTTGGTAGTATTTCTTTTATTTCCATAGTTGAATTAATGATTGTATTATCAAATTTAAATTTAAAATATCTTTACTCTTCTAATTTACAGATGGCTTCAAAATACAACAGAGAGAAAGCTTTTATATGTATGCATAATCTTAATCGCCACCTTATAGTATAGGATTGACTAGCATGTGATTGATTGTAGAAATATTTAAATCTTCAACGTTAACCGAAGATGAATTATTATTCAAAGCAGCTGCCCAAGATCACCTATATTTTTTTCTTCGCATTATAATTATTTGCCAATATATTTATTAAAAGATTGGAACAGCATCTTGAATAAAAAGAGGTCTACTACATGTTTGAATTGCTTTAATTAACTAAATTGATTAATGACGGTTAACTCTTAATGACTAAAATCAGAGGGGTGAGTGCTGTGATCAAGAGTTATAGTGATTTAGCTATTAGTACCCTGCTACTTCTTCCTCAAGTGCAGCAGCTATTTGCAAGTTAATTCCAGTCTTTAAAATTTAATTATATTATATTTAATTTCCCTATTTTTTACATAATTTAAAAATTTTTTTAGTAATTTGAAAAGATAATAAACAAGAAAATATAAAATTTTCGGAAAAAATAAGCAAAAAAGCGCCCTAAAAAGAAAAAACAGAGGATTCCCTGATTTAAAGAGAATAAGTACCCCTAGTGTACCTAAGGATTTAAATATAATAACTTAGATAAAATCCAACTAAATCTAAAGAGATTTCTCAAGTGGTAACCACTCTCCAAAGATAAGGCAAATGGACAACAAAATATAATTTGTATTTGTTCTTTTAATAGAGGCCAACTCAAATATTAAATCAGTACAATTTTCTGACATAAAATTCGTCTTATAAAACTATTGATTTAACAAAGTATGAAACACTTTATCTTAAATTAGCTATTCCAAGGCTTATTTGAAATTATAATTTTTTTTGTTATTAAAAACAATGGAAGATGTCTTTAAAAATAAATTTACATTGATTTAAAGGTCTTAAGTCTATTCTTGAAAATAGAATATTAAAACTGCTCTACCTTTTCCTTAAAATTTGATTATGATATATAATTTTCAAATTTTGATTTTTTAATTTCAGCATTAAATTCTCTTTTCTAGCTTATTTTAAAACTTGGAATTTAAAAAGGATTCTTAAAAAAAAAGCAGGCATATTTTATGCCTCATATTTATCTTATTAGGCACTTATAAGTTTTAATTAATATTTTAATCTAAATCAATGAAAGAAGGTCAGAAATTTTTCAAGAAGAATAACCTTTTAATTACTAAAGAATCTCTAAATTTTTAACTTTCTTTCTATTAAATTTTTAAAAAGTAAATTGAAAATAAATTAAAAAAGATTCAATGAAAAAAAACTTGCCCAAACTTACCAATTTGTTTTCCAAATTTGGAATTTTTTTAATTAGATTAAGATAATATTGATGAAGGCGATAATCAATAATAATAATAGCATCAATAGAGTCGGATTTAAAAAATTTTAAAATTTAAAAATTTTAAAAAAACCCCTTCCTTAAAATTAAAAAAAGGGCCTTAAAATAACTTAATTGATTATGTAAGAGCTAGACCTATTTTAATTTCAATTCACTGTTTTATCACTCACAAAGATGCTACAATTATAACTTATAGAACCAATTTTTTAGCAGTGGAATTTTTTGTGCGCCCACTCTCCAGAACCCTTGGAGATAGAGCATGGATTATGGAATTTGAGCAATTCTTATTTGGAAGAAATTCCTCCCTAGAATTCACATTATCGTGCCACTCTATTTAATCCTACTAAATTTAAAATAATTAAATTCTTTGCTATAATAAAAAACCCCCTAAATTTTAAATAATTTCTTTGAACATCAAGGGTCTGATTAATTTTAGCAAATGTCCCCGCCTTCTTTTGTAGACAAAACTCCCTTGAAAAAATAGGATGAGGCTTAAGAAATTAAATTAAAGACACTTGAAGAGGAGAAGGAAGATTTTTCTCCAATTAAGACTGCTCAATAAATTAACCCGAGGAGAAGGCTAAGCTAGTTTTTAAAGCCTGCTTAGGAAAGCAATTTGCCATCTGAGCCAATATAAATTAAAAGGGAGGAAGTTCAATTCTATCCATAGCAGACATAGAAGGGCCAAGACTGGTACTAAGAGAGGCCATTTTAATAAAGCAGATATGCAAATATGTAAACTCCTCAAATGAAGAGATAAAACAGTCAAATGATGGGGGGATTTTCTAATGGATTTACTAATTAATTATAAGGACAGAATTCTTTCACTGGATAGACTATTTAAAACAACGATAATTTCAGAAGCACAAAAATGAGAATCAGTAGATTGGATCAAAGTCTTGATTTAACTATGAAACAACCTCTTAATAGCAAAGAGACAACAAATCTTTGTTCGCTTCCCCTTTAATTTGACGAATTAAATAAAAGTTTTAAAACCATTAAAACTTAAGCCCAAATAATTTCCTAATGCGACTGAAGTGCAAAGAAATAGAAGAAACATTAACCCTCATTTGAAGCAAAATTAAGGAAACGATACTACTATTAAGAGGAGCTCTTCATAAATTTCTGTTGGTCAAGGTATCTATAGTCAAGTTAATTTTTTTGTAGATAAAAATAAATATTTTATTAATTTCAGAGTATTCAAACTTTAAATTGATTATTTTTTAATATATTAAAACTAAAATTTTATGCATTTTAGACTTAAAAATTTGTTCTTAATTATTTACGTTATCTATTAAATTTTATTTTATTTGTCTACATATTCAAGGAAAAATATCTTAATTTTTGAATTTTAAAAACATTATTTCTTCTTTTTTCATAAAGCACAAAGTGAGGGCTAAATAAAAGATTTTTTTTACTTTCTTCGTTTAGGAATATAGCTGGAAGCATAAAATTTATTAAAAAAATTAATTCTTTTTCAAAAACAAATTTTAAAAAATAAAAATTCTTATTTTCTAAAAGCAATTATGATCTGAATATATTTCTTTTCTCAAACATGAATATCATCGAATCTCGGATCTTACTTTTCTAAAATTATAATCTCATTTATAATAGGCATTTTTTCTTTAACACAGAGATGAAGAAAATGATTTACTTCCTCAAGAAGAGTTAGAGCATATTACACCCATTATCCAATTAAATAAGGCAAATTATTTGGCTTCACAAAATTTAAATCAGGCTCATCGAGCAGATTCTAATTAATAAAACCAAATTTATAGAGCATATTTTTGTATAAAGGATTTAATCTATACTCTTTACAAAAACTTGAATTATCTATTATGATTATTTGGATTATGTTTTACATCAAAAGTAAAGAAAAGCCTATTTTATTTAATATTTTGAAAAATTATATTTCGCTTTACGAAGAGAGAAAAAGTTTGGGAGGAGATGCAAGTAAATATGAAAACTACTATTCAGAGCAATATAAATTGGGCAAGGATCTACCTATATTCAAACATAGTTTTGAATTTAATGAAAACAGTATTTTAATAAAATGAATAGGGGACTTCAAATATTTTGAGAATTCACATATTCTGTATCTTGCTAGAAAATAACTCTAAAATTATTGATCATTCTACAATAATGGTCTACTCATACAGGAGAAGGGCAGAGTGAGTCAAATACTTTTAGCTTGAATTATTAGCCACTTCAAAACTTATTTACCTATAACTCTGAAAAGAATAACACCATAAATGCAAAGTTTTAAAAACTTTAAGCATGAAGTAATAAGTCTAATAAGTCAAATTTGAGATTGCTGACTTGCCCCTAAATCAATTTGATACAAGCATATTCTAGTTTAAACTAAATTCTTTCCTATAAACTAGAAAAGCAAATCTGAATAATTCTGCCTTAAGGGATGGTGTACCAATCAGTCAGAAAATTGAGGAGAAATTAAAATTGCTAACCTAAAAATTAGACAGAGTTTAGAAAGACTCACTCTAAATAGCTGATGATTATGAAAGGATAGAGCAACTACGAAATAAATATATTGAGATGGATGAGAAAACAAAGAAAGCTATGATTCTCCTCTAAGATGAATATGAACAGCCTGAACATCTTAAAGAAAAAGAGGATGAGATAGAGTAAAAATTAAAAGATCATGTAAAGTTGAATCAACAGGAGTAAGGGTTTGTTTCGATGAAGGAAGTACTCGGGGATTCCAACATTGACTTGAAATTGTGCGAGCCTTCGCAATCTGACTTTTAAAACCTGATGCTTCTCTTAGTTTAAGAAACTGCTCCGGTTATCACAATAGAGACCAATTACAAGCAGGTAGATTTTTTTCATCCCAAGCCAAAATAAAGAGCTAGAGAAGTTGGGGCAGCATAATAAAACTAAATTTAAGATAATTAATAAATACAAAAACTAATTGATATAGAAATAGACAAAGTTGCTAAAGCACTATAAATTAATCGAAATATGATACTAGTAGCAAAATATTTATTTTTAATGCTTAAGCAAAAAGCTAGACCAAGGATGATAATCTTGTAATCCATAAATATATGTCATTAACTTTTTAAATGTTCCCTTTAAGAATTTGAAATTTATTTTTATTCTTCAAAAAAAAGATTATGAAAATAAGGTAATTTTTCTAAGGCTTATGCTTTCTGACCTATCTATACTACTACTATGAAATTAATTATTTAATCTTTTGAATTTTGGCACAATATTTTTATTTTTGAGTGAATAACAATGACTTTTAAAAATTGGTAAAACGACTTAATAAAGGATAGTAAAAAGATAGCAGAGACACTGAAAGCAAAGAAGATCAACGCCAAAGCAAAGGATATCAAATTCGCATTCAAACTTAGTTTGGAAGATTTCGATCCTAAGGGAGACATGAATGCGTTTGATGGTAGTGTATTTTTGAGAGGTCCAAAAAATGACTAAAAATAATACAAATAACCTTCTAAAGAATGGCATAGAATAGGCTTAATGGTCATAAATACAATAAGCAATTATTCAAAGTTTAATTATAATCGATAGAGTTTAATTTACAAGTTGGGCGCCATAGAAAATCTTTTGATTAAAAGAAATGTCATTTCATAGAACCTATTTTTATCTTTTTTTAATGGGATTTCCAATTATTTAAAGATAGATTGGTCAAGTCTAAATATCCTCACATGAGATGGCTAGGTAGCGATGGTAATCCCGATGAGTGGTATGTGGCCTACCACGGTGTAAGAATAGCAAATCCAGTGTAAATGGCCGAAGTCTCATCAAACATTGTCAGAGATCTAATATAATATTTACAGTTAATAATTTAAGACGGCCTTTTAGTTGGTAAAAACCAGGCCTACTTCGGATAAAAATGCACAAGAAACTTTAATGAGAAAGTAGGGAAAGGAATTTACCTATCGCCTGAACTAATAATAATAACAATTAAGGGAATTAAGGGCCCCCGGCATAAATAAGATAGGCCGTGACGTCAATGATATTGCTGTGACTCACTTATCTGATGCACACAAACCTACCAGCCGAATAGGGATATTAAACACGGCACCCCAGCCACCTCACACTCTGAGCAAAAGCCCACGGCTTCACCATCCAAAAAAACCTAAAATGAGAAAAAAAATCAGGTAGCTTCGGATCATGAGCAAGTAGCTGCTCCGTAGCGTCTGGCTTCGCTGTCCAGCAGCATGATTGAGTGTTTGCTCATAGATCTCGTCCCTCCACGCCTACAAGGATTAGAAGGGTGAGTGGGAACCACTCACCTTTGATTATCTCTCCAGTGAGCAGCTCAACCACCTTACCCTGGGCTTCGGCTGCCATTATCTCTTGCCTCATTTAATTAATCAACCACCAGCAAACGGAGCACCAAACTAGAAAGCCTTCAGGGAAAGGGCGACTGGTGCCTAGTACCGGTCGGGTTTGTCCTGAATTTTAACTTTCTAATTTAATAATATCACCTGAACTAAATATAGCATTGAGTTATACCAAAGAAATTTCTTATGCTGACAATTAAAAGAACAGACTTGTCTTTCAATGCAGAGTCAATCCCAAGGGATTTTGGATGCCCTCAGAAAAAATATGGATTGCAAAGAGTCCTGCTGATGTAAGACCTTATGGTATTCTGATACTAAAAAAGAACATGTCTTGATATAAAAGACCTAATGAATTATACCAAACTAGTAATTAATGATTTTATTTTGAGAAATGAATTGATCTCGTCAGGAAAAACTACTTTTAAAGGTTGATTTTGCTGATTTAAATTTACAAGTAATTCAAATGTTTTTATTTAAGTACTTTTAAACAAAAATTTATCTAAAATAAATTTAGCTCGCTTTTTAATTGTTATTTAAGTAACTCCAAATTATCTTTTAAAAAAGTAGCTCTGTTAGATTAATCAATTTAAGCTAAATTCTTAACGATTATTTCTTTATTTTGAGAAAGAAAGTTAATAAAACTTGTAAAATAAACTAAACAAATAATTTTCTTAAGACTTCATCTCGATATTTTTTTCAGATTTAAAAACATTAAAAGGGATAAAAAATATTGAGCAGATTGTCTTTTATTTATACTTTTTTTAGATGATATCTAATAAATATGATATATTCAATAAATTAATGAAGAATTCTGGCTTGATTATTATTTAATAGCAAGAAACACTTTGACACTTTAGAAAACTTGGAAATGAACTTCATGATTGAATATTTAATAAGTGCCATAAAAGATTGAATGCTTTATACGATCTAGATATTATAATATCTTCATTTTTATTATGTGGAGAGTTGAAATTTCTTTTAAATAACAGAAGCAATAATTGCTATCATTCTTTCTACTTTTGTAGAGTTGTTAAAAAAAATATATTAAGACTTGCGGATGACATTAAATTCCTCCTCCCCACCATCAAATAGGACAACCTTATATTCTCTCATTTTCAAAATTAAATTGGCAGTAGAAATATCACTTTATCCAGAATGAAAATTTTTTACAATACATACAAATATGAAAAAAATTTTGATTTTGTTAAAAAGAGAGCTCATAATTCAATAGACTTATCATATTATAATTGGTTGGTGTCTGCTATATCTCTTTAATAAAGTATCATTAGTTAAACAGACAAATTGTTAAACAAGAACGGGATAGCCTAGAAAAATAGAAGCATTCAACCTTCTGTGAGTCTGTATTAAAGAAGTGACCAGCAATTAGAGAGTTTCAAAA
>JAJKFJ010021325.1:0-19460 GCA_027382625.1 Tetmemena sp. SeJ-2015
TAGTAGCAATAAGACAGAAGCCAATAAGAGAATTTATGTTCATTGAATTAATTTCAATTGAAACTTAATAATAGAGTTATTAACAAATATTATTTCCAATATAATTACTTAATATATTTAAAGTTAGATAAACGCTGAGGTAAAATTTAAAGTAGGGAATCATTTTCAGTATTCATCGAGAACTTTATATTATGAAAATATAAATAAATTTTTCATCAAAAAATTGAAAATAATTTATTTGTTTTTTTCAGCTATAATTGGTTGACTTAAGTTGTTGTTATTTGTTTATTAAGAAAGAAAATTAATTTAAAGCTACTTTTCTCGTATTTTGGCACAAGAAATTAAATTAAATTGCTCTTTTATTTCTTTATTTTTTAGCTGAGTAATTTAAAAAATATATATTAATTTTATTGATATCTATATTTTTATTTTAAAGATTAACATTTAAAGTAAACATTCTTAATTATTTTTTCCTTTAACTACTGAAAATTAATTTTCCTTTAGTGTTTATAAATAAAGCAAATATAAAATTAATAAAAATATTAGTTTTTCTCAAATTTGCATTACAATATTAGAATTTTATTATTGTGAACTTGTTTTTTGCCTCTTTTTATTATTTCTCCCTATTTATTTTTTGTGTCTCTATAATCTTGGCTTTTTCTTTTGAGGATCTTAGTAAATCTCAGAAAGAGATTTCAAATAAATATATTAAAGCTAAATTTTAATTTAGCCTATTTTAAAATTAATTTATAGATAAATATCGCAAATTTATTTTTATATACTCTCAATATAAAATAAGATTGAAGGTGAATATCTTATTCTTGTATATTTGGAGTTGGAGATAATTCTTGCACATTATACAAACTAAATTAATAAATTAAAATGAGTTGCTTCTTCACCTTTACTTTTCTTACACCCGGATTAAATTCATAAAAAGAGCTTTAATTTAGTTTAAATAAATGATGAATTAAACAATTATTTTCAATTTCAGATATAGAGTTCTTAAAAATTGCTACAACTTTCTTGAAAGCAGAAAGTATGGTATTCATTTATCCTTAATATTTAATTTTGTTTACAATAATAAAAAAGAATTTTCTTATTTCATCTCCTTTATTAGGATCTTAAATAATTAATCTGCAAGTTTTTTTATTTAATTTCTTATTTGAAATTCTCCTTCAAAATTTACAATGAGATAAGGTTTACTTCCATATGTTTTGAGCTTTCAATTTATGTTCCATTTAAACAAAATGGAATTTATTGCTGTTTCACTCTGTAATTTAAATAATAATTCATACAAAAAAGAAAGCTGGAAACTTTATTTTCTGCATTTATAAAAAATATAAGGTCTCCATTTTGTTTAAATTAAAAAATAGATTATAAGTTTTTAGTTTGTGGTCATTTCTGCTTTGAAGGTTAGAAATAAATAAAAATAAATAAAAGTATGATGAGTTTTATCTTATATATCTTTTATTAATTCTAGTTCGATTTTTAATAAGAGCCCTTCTAATTAGTTAAGAAAGTTCTATAAACACGATTGAGAAGTTTATAATCATCTACAGAACGATCAACATAATTATTATTCAAAATTTATTAATATATCCATTTACACCATTTAATATCTTAATAAATTAAATCTTATTAATCTAAAATTTAATTCAGTTTAATTATTATTAAATTAAAAGGGTTAAAATTCAGGACGCCACACGGCCGGCACTAGGCACCGGTCGCCCTTTTCCCCTGAAGGCTTTCTGGTTTGGTAATCCATTGGCTGGTGGGTGAGTGCTTAAAAGAGGCAAGGGAAAAATGGCAGCCGAACCCCTGGGGAAGGTGGTTGAGCTGCTCACTGGAGAGATAATCAAAGGGAGTGGTTCCCACTCCCCTCCTAATCCTTTTAGGCGTGGAGGGATGTGATCTATGGGCAAACACTCAGTCATGCAGCTGGACAGCAAGCCAGACGCTACGGAGCAGCGACTTGCTCTCGGTCCGAAGCTACCGGATTTTTTTCCCCTTTTAGGTTTTTTGGATGGTCTGCAGAAGGGGGGGCTTCTGCTCAGAGTGTGAGGTGGCGGGGGTGCCACGTGTTTAATATCCCTATTCGGCGGGTAGGTTTGTGTGCGTCAGATAAGTGCGTCACAGCAATATCATTGACGTCACGGCCTATCTTATTTATGCCGGGGGCCCTTTAATTCACTTAATTATTATTATTATAATTCAGTTTAATCGACATTCTCAGAGCTTTTAAATCTTTATAATTTTTAGTCTAAACAAGAGGAGAAGTTAAAATAAAGTATTCAAATAAAATATTGATTATTTTTTGAAAGGTAAAAAAATAAATCACATTTTTATATAATAGTAATCCTTTGATAAAAGAAAAAATCAGAGAAATTAATTGCCTTCCAGAAGTAACTCTTGACTAATTAATTTAATCGCCAACAATAATTATTATAATTAGAAAAATAGTCTTAAATTTAAAAATAACTTTTCAATATCAAAAAGTCTTATATAATTAATTAATTTTAAAGCCCAAGGTTTGTCTGAGTTTCAAATCAATAGTGAACGTATCGGTATATAAAAGTAACAGCACACAAACTGAATACAGGACAAATTCATTTAAGATACTTTGAGAATTCTACTTCGAAATATTGAAAGGCTTAATATGAATTTGGTAATTCAAGAAGAGAAGTGTTTGAATTATTACAAGCAGAATTTAAATTATTTTAGGATAGCCATACCCTGATTCTCGCCTATTAACACTAAAGTCATAGTGTAGAAAAGTTTTCGGACAACTGAAAAAATCTAATAGGATTGAGAGAGGGAATTATTCTATTTCAAATTTTCAATTAGCACTCCAAATCTCTTTTCATATAAGGTTTCGTTCTTTATATTTTCTCTCAAGAAAAAAAGTACATCATTTATATGATTTACATATATCGAGCACAGAGGAAGAATGACTGCAACTATTGCTATCAGTATGCTTGAAAAATTTAAAATAGAAAGGGAGCCTAATATCTCACCAGTGAAATTGTAGCTTAGCTAAAAAAAATTATCATCTTGCTTAAATTTACTTAAGAAAAATTTATCAATCCGCATAAAAATAACTCCAGGATATTCTCCATGCAGAATCGTAACATTAATTACAATAAAATATATTAGACTGTAGTTTATCTTTTCATCAATTCTTTACATGCATCTAATCATTTATGACAAGAACCTAAAAATCTCTTACTTTCTCGTTTTAAATAATCTCAGGGATAGTCCTATAGTAATTAGAGAAATCTATACAAATGAAAGATAGATCTTTAAATTAAAAAATAAAGTTGAATTATAGAAGAGGAATCCTTGGTTCTTTATCGAATTGAGTGAATTATATTTTATCATAACAATTAGCAATTGAAGTTTAAATCAATAGGAGGCTAAGTCTAAGGACCAGGGTAGTGGAATTTTTGGGGCAGTCTTGATGTTACTTAGATACTTTAAGTTTAAAAATAAATGTTGATTAGTCTTAAGTATTTTAATTTTAATTTGAATGAACTCTAAGAGAGCTCCAGTCATACTATTATAGCGCTATTCCTCTTAGAAGTATATCATTAGGCAAGATTCTTAACCAATATATCTCTAATAAGGCCCGTTTATATCTATGATAGAAGGTAGAAATCTTCAAGGGAATCTTAGGTATGTTAGAGTTTGCTTTTAGGTAGCAATTAGCTACATCTAGGGATAGTATTTCGGGCTAATTACAGGAAATACCCTCCATAATATGATTTATAGATGCCACCTAACACAATTAAATAGTATCAATTAGAGTGGAGGGGTGGATTTTTTCCCCAACTTTCTTATTTAATCTCCCTTTTGAAGTTAAAAAGTTTGTAAAAGGGGTGGTAATGCTAGTTTTTTTCTTTCAATAAACTCATATTTTCTCTTTTAGATAGAGACCCAACTCCGTTTTGCAGCTCTTAGATATAATTGATTAACATATTAATGCAAAGGTGATAATTTTCTAGTAACTCAATTATTTATATATACTCAAGTATAATTTCTATATTCCATATAAATTCTTATTTCATCATCCCAAAAGCTTCATTGTAATCGCGATCATTGAAATCATCAAAGTCAAATAGCATTCCGTTTATTTCTAAACATATATGACAAAGCTCGAAATAATTTACCATCTGTTGGAATCAGGTTGAAACTTGCAATGTCATTAATTAGTCCGAAGAAAAATAAAGCATTAGCTAAATAATTGCTACAAACTTAATTTATAGCTGGTAAGAGTAATGATATTAGTGGAAGATGAGTGATATATTAAAAGTTTTCAATTGTACCCCACAAGTACTACGCACTCTAGCTCCTAATTAAAATTAAAAGCCAATAACATACAAAACGAGATTAAGGATTATATTTGATCCAAAAATAGTTGTCATCGTCCATTAAACTGTAGTTGCAATCACAGTTGTAGCATCACTGAAATCTATAAAAATATTTAAGAGAATAAAAATACCTTTAGATACTTGAGGAGGTATACTTTTCTAAATTTAATATCCCTTAGGTATGTTGTATTCAAAGTTGGAATCTACGAAGCAAAAATTATTTAGAAACGTCACTCTTAAATAGTCAATTTATAAACATATTTATTGAGTGGAAATGATATCATAGTAGTTTTAAATCTGCAACTCTAATTTGAGCGTTTAATCTTTAATCGAAGTAACGGTGAAGTAAAAATTAATAATTAAAGTTTGCTTTCTTCGATAATAATAAATGAGGCAATTAAATGACAAATGATCTTTATCAATAATTTTCTCATTTAAGTGCAGAATATTTGAATAGAGAAGCACAATTATAATTTTAACTATGGTGCTAATGAACCTTTATCAAAGCCCTCTTCTCACCTAAAATTATTAACATTTTATTCATATCATTTACAATTCATTCCAAATCTCGTTCTTATAATTTTCTGATAGAATTAACTTCTAAAATTGTAACAGTGAAAATAATTTTAATAAATCAAATTGTTGGATTTAATAAAATAATTGGGAGATAAACAGTAGTATTGCCTCACTCTGTAATGGAATTATTATATTTATAATTGAATAAAATCAATTAATTTATGAGTAATAAAATAAGCCTTATAAGGTAATCTTGTCCAATAAAAAAAAACATTTTGCTTTATCGGTCACAAGACTTTTGAGTGGCAACCTAAGATGAGAAATAGAAGTAAGACTTCCTTACTAATCAACTTATTTTTAAGATTGTCTAAAGGAAAGTTAGGCCATTCTTTATTTGTAAAATTTATTGATATCGATAATAATCTAGTTAGCTTTATCTATGATATCGATCTAGAGTGAAAGGCTTACTAATTTACTATTACTTAAAACAAATTAAGATAAAGAGAGACAAATTTTTATATTTTGATTAATTATGATTCTCTTTTCAGTTTTTTTTTTTAATTGAATTTTGTTATGAGAATAATTGCAGGATATATGTAAAGATTTTTGTCAAATTTTATCGTGACTTTATTGTAATAAATATATTTGACTTATGATTGACTTGATATATGTGATATTTTGGCTTGCATTTTGCTTTAAACTCTTGATAAATTTTCAATGGCTTGATTAAAATATAAAGAGCTAGTTATGATTATTCCAGAATTGGTAATTAAATGCAAATTAATTTAACTGATTAATTGACTTTGATTTAAAGCTTAATTATCTATAAAATATGGAAAATAATTAACAGAATTCGGTTTCTGCTAATTACAATTATTTTTTAGGGATCGATATTCTATTAAGATAGAATAATTAACAACAACTATAAAAGCAGGAGAAAAAATAAGAAAATATAAAAATTAAATCAACATGAAAAGCTTAAAAAAGTATGATAAAAAAGGGAAAGATGTTTTATAAGATTATAATTTTGACTTAATAAAAACAGATTAGCATACTAAAAATCATATCAGATAGAATTACGATTAAAAAAACTTCCATAGATTAAGGTATATCTAGGCATAAATATAGAAACTAAAAACATTCTATATCCTTTTTCCTGTATTCCATGAATTTCATTCAATAATGATTTCCTTAAAGGGCATCTTAATACTTTGCGTTCTATATAGTAACAGATAAACTGTAGCTATTGAACTTCGTCTAAATTAAAAATTAGCTAATCACTAGTTAGAACAATTTTGATAGAGTAGGTAATTGTACCAAAGCAATCTTCTCCTTCTGTTATAGAGAGAGCATTATAAAATTAAAACTATTAACAAAATTTTAACTTCCACTTTTTACAAGTTAAACATCTGAAGTCTACGGAGAAATGCCGAGCTAAAACTTCTAGTCACCTTTAATTAAGGCAGTAATGCGATACTAGAAGTCCCAGCTTATATTATAAAATAATCTTAGACTGTTATGCTTTGAGGAGAGTACTCAAAATATGGGATATCTGTTTAAATATATTCGCTACCTTCAGAATAAATAACTAGAGTGAAACTTATTGATGGGTATTTTTATTTTGGGAGATCCTAAGTGAAGCTAAAATGAATAAAATTAATTACTAGAGTAGAAAGATTGAAACTTTGCAAGAATTACAATATTGTACGTGCCTGCATAATTTTCTGTTTAAGTACTGACTTTTATTTTCCTATTGCTTGAATCTAAATTCAGAAAACTATAAACTGAACTTGGGCTGAGTGTATAATCAATGAAACCACAATTAAGTGGAGTAATATTGTGCTATTGAAAGCTTATTTCTAATTAAACCTCGCCTATCGTATATTAAATGGTTGCAATAGTTGGAGTTTTAATTACTTTCAGGTAATCTTCACACATTTTTACAACCAATAAAAATTATAGAATAATAATCAATGTGAACGATATTTCTGAGTTTAATGAGTAAATTATTCCATCAAAGTAGTGTTGCACATAGATCTTAAATTTGTAAGAACCTTCACTTGCATAAATATCAGAAGATGCTCATTGATTTAATTATAATTTTAAGTTTTAATTTTGTGAAAGTGAAAATGAAAAAACTGGGAGATGTAGAAGTGGGATCTAGATTTGTCCAAGAATTGAGAAAATCATTTTCTTTATCACTAAATAATCTGTATTGCATTTGGCCGATAAAGTCACTGCAACCTTAGAGGCTGTATTATGCTATTTCCTAGGAGAATATCTAGCTATTTAAAACTTGGAAAATCTTAATTAAAAAATCTTATCAAAGGGAAGTAAACTCACCCCTTGAATTTAAGAGGAATAGATGTTGAATTTTAAAAAAGCATAAAATATGTGATTTCTGTATCAAGCTTATTATTCATGTGGGAAATATATTTCAACGTCATTTATTATAATATGAATCAATTATAATATAATATATGAAATTTAAATTAAATGCTTGAGTAAAATATCATATGAGCTTTTTTGTTTAGATGAAGATTTAAAAGCTTTATGATTAAAGTTTTGGAGAATTTATATTTTGCTAATTTTTAATTGTAAATTGTGATTTATGAGAGTTTTTATTCTAATCAGGATATATGTCATATGAATTATTAAAATAAAATTCTATCTTATAATATTTTATCTAGTTTGAAGAATTGATAAAAATTAGTTTAAATTTTGCTCTTTTTTAAAATATTCAAAATAATTTATAGTTCAATTTTATTCTACTTTATTGAACATATTATTTCTCATGCATTCTCTTTATATATTTATGATTTAATTTTTTGATAAAATTTCACTTTCAAACTATGTAAAAAGTAATTATTTTCAATACAGAACATTATAAAGATGAAAATCTTATTTTAGAAGTATCATTTATAAATTTATTAACTTGTTAGGTGATTGCTTGATTTTAATAATTTTTAATTAAGTTTGTTTGTTGTATGCTCAGTTGCTTTTTGGTTTTTTAACCTCTTTATTTTTATTTGAATAATAAAATGCATCTTCGTAGATAAAAATGAAGTCGGACATTGACTTACATTAATAATAATAATTAATTTATTCTATATAATTATGTTGTTGCAGTTCTCACTTTAATTTTCTAAAAAATTGGTTTGAAGACTCCTCTCATCAGAATATGCTTGGATATTGACTTTTTAAGCTAATTCATTCCACCCCTTGTAATCTTGCGGTGCAGTATTAATCTATACATCAATTTAGGAAGTTTACAAAACTGTGTAAAATTTAAATTTTTAAAAAGATGCACTATATTATGTAAGTTGGAGTGATTCGAGTCTGTAATGGCTCCTCATTTTCAAATATCCCCTTAGCACATAAATTATCAATACTAGAGCCAAATAAATATAATAGGTATTAAATACTCCCTGTTAAACAGTAGATGATTCCTGATAAGATCCGAAATAGTAAATCAATAATTTATTTTTGAATTATAATATAGATTTATTTTATATTAGAAAGCATTCTAAGAATTAGTCGCGTTAAAATTTTATAAAATATAATAAAAGATTGAAAGTTAATGTCAATGTAAGCAGATATTATCAAATTATTTAAATAGCGAGAAGAAATAGGGATCTCTTTAATCTACTAGGCATAATATGTAGTGCTGCAGGGATGAACTTAAATAAAATTAAAGTACTTATATTTAATTAAAACTCAAAATTAAGTATCTAAATAAATTTATGAGTAACATAGCATCCACTCAAGCTTAGATAACATATTATAGCTGGAATTTTGTTTATTATTAAATTTTAAATAAATTTAAATCAAATTAAAAATTTAAATGAGGCTTTTTTAAAGTTTTAACAATAATATGAATAATTCATTTAGATGGAGTTTAAATTTTAAGTTAAATAATTAAATGAAACACTTAGCTCTAGAGATAAAAGTTTTGAAGATAAAGAAATTGAAGTTTAAAAAGAAATTATATCTGAAGAATGCCATTCTCATTAAAGAAAATTTAAAAATATTATTTCAAATAAAAAAAATGCATTCAAAGGGAAATAAAGTTTTTAACTGCATTTATATAATAAGGATAATTATAATTTAAAAGAATTTTGTAATTTTAAATAAATTTCATGAATTTTATTAAAAAAGATGTACCAATTGTTAACTTGGGAATTAAAGAATCATAAACTTAAAATTAAATAAGTATTATGTAAAACTTCAAATATAATATTTATGGAGAGTTCCTTGTTTGTAATACATGCCTTGGATGTTAATTGAATTTATGCTATAGTCAAAACTCCATATTCTTTGGCTTGGACTTGCTTTTAATTTAAAAATAATAATTTAACTCGTTTTATAAATATTTCTTATTAATATTTTTTGATTTAGAAATTAAATTTATAATCACTTAAAATAATAAGCATTTAATATATATTCTTCTCTGTTGAAAATTAGGTGTCCAAATATGTTTTTTAGACCAGAATCGCCACAAAAACCAGCGAAAATCATATTATAGCTGAAAATTATTGAAAAATAGGGTTAATTTACAAATTATAATAAATTTTATAAAGGGAGATTATATAGAATGAACATAATTTTTTAAATAAAGCATATAGAATTTAAGAAGAATTATTTAAATAATTAAGTTTTGTCACAGATTTTAGCCCCAAATATAGTGAATTAGAAATTAAATTTAAGATTAATTGTACTCAAAACTTGCTAATTAGAATTATTGTAGTTAAAATTAAAGAAGATATCATGTTTCTATTTGATTTGTTAGCGAAGAAGTTGTGGATTGGGAGAGAATGTTTTAACCATTTAGATTGTTAAAAGTTTGAATTGTAAATCCCTTTTTATTGATTTAATGATTAATTTATATTAATCAAATTTTTATACAATATTTGTAGGGTCTTAATCCAGGTATATAACTTGTACCGAGCCGTGTCTTTTTCGTTGAAATAAAACAGAACTTCATTTAATTCACCATCTATTTATTGGTAAAATTTATTTTTTATATGTGAAAGTGATAAAATTAATTGCAATAAATTCTTTGATTGAGGTGGGAGTAATTCCAAAAATGCTGTCCTATAATAAATAAAAGAATAATTTATAATTTATATTTTTAATTAGATTTAAAATAGTTTGAGTCAAAAACTATTAGTTAATTTATTCCATTTATTATATAGATCTCTTCATATTCTTGATAATTTTGAACTACGTATTTTTTACGAATTTATAATTTTTAATTAAACGGAATATTAATTAATGGAAGAAGGAGAAGATTATATTAAATTTAAAGGAATAGTTGTTGGGAATGCTAGAAAAAAGTAAAGAGAGAATCAAATAAAAAGTGGATGTGAGTTATTCGTGCTAATTATTCAAATCCCCTCCTCTAATATTATCCGTTCAGCCTCGATTTTTGACAACTGGCTAGGAA
Organism: Tetmemena sp. SeJ-2015; assembly: GCA_027382625.1. NCBI lineage: Eukaryota > Ciliophora > Spirotrichea > Sporadotrichida > Oxytrichidae > Tetmemena > Tetmemena sp. SeJ-2015. The sequence continues at coordinate 10,330 of JAJKFJ010021325.1, forward strand.
GCCAGCTTTTCCAGTAAGTAGCCACTGTTTTTAGTCTTTTTATTGAAATTTAGAGAAGTGGCTTCAAATCCAATCATTATTGACATGCTGGTAAAGAACGTTCCCTATAATTGGGATTTAATAAAGTAAAATTACAAATGGAAAATCTCATGAGTAGAGTCATCACTCCGGCAGCTCTCGCGAATGGCGAGTAAGCTAGTGGAATGATTTACCTCTTTTTTTGCAAATTTTTGTAGCAATACTCGACCACAAGGAGCGCTTACCAAGTTTTAACCCAGATGGCAAGTGCTTCGTCCTCCTTCGTCCAGGCCTTACAGAAGCAACTGATTATTTTTTGGGGGATCAGGGCTTAACGTACAATATTGTAGTTAATTCAATAGCTAATAAGGGGTTGTTAAGGATTAATTTCGAAATATTTTCTTAGAAATATGTATCAGTTATTCATATAAATTTATATCATTAAAATTTAAAATTTAGTCAAAGTTTTTTTTGTGATTTGCGTCTTCACTTAAAAAATTGTCTAAATAAAAGGTACTTTGTTATTCCCTGTAACTGGAAGAGATCTAACTAAAACAGAGATCTAAGCTAAAACTTTAAATTCGAAGATAGCCCTAAGAAAGACAGGAATCGAAATAAGATTTAATATCAAAATTAGATTACTAATTTAATATTGCCAATTCAATTATAGCAGGGTTAAACTATGATTTAAATAGCAATTTTGTTGTAGATAATAACATAAAATAATCTTTTATACTTAAAATAAAGCATTTACTTTCTAAAAAAAAATAAGTTCTCTTTAAATTTAATTGCAAAAAAAGATGCAGAAAATTATTATTTTGAGTCACACTTTATCCTTTAATTAGAGTAAAATATTTATTTAGAGATCTTGCATCTTAAACTTTCTGAAAATTTGATTACCATATAATTAAAAAGAGATTCTAAGATTTAATTAGATAATCTCTTGGGTCTTAATTTAAGTATTATCCTCCCATGTAAATATATTTCTCATCTGATCTCAGCATTATTGAGAAAATCAGTGATTAAGTCAATAATTGAAAAGTAAAATATAAAACAGACATTTAATTAATTGCCTCTTAAATTAAATTTGGGGTTTGATATAACGAACTTGAAAATGGAAAGATTTCTGAGCAAAGAGTTATAACAGTATAAGGATTTCAGCGCCTCACTGTCATTGTCATAGCTACCAAAATGCAAATTGGATCCCTCACATTTCTTTGAAAGCAGAGGTTACGAGTTCTTGAAGAACAAATCTGAAAAGAATATTGGTGCTATCAATGAGTTCTTCAAGGATCAAGGAGAGTACAGGAGCATATTCCCTAAAACTCTTGCCAATTGGCACATTGCATTGAAATGTGAGCTAGTGGAGCGCCGTACCAAAGGGACAGTGTTTGCAGCAGCCTTTTATATTGGAGAGCTAGCGAATGATCTTAACTGCTACATCCTTCACATGGCAACGAGGGCAGGATATCGTGGCAAGGGCTATGGGAAAGAGTTTTTGGAAGACGTGGTGCAGTATATGTAGGGACAGGAAGTGTATAGCCGCAGGAGCATGACACTTGTGGCTGGACTCAGTGAGCAATCTAGCGCTGCTGGGTACTTCTCCAAAATGGGCTTCTCTGGGAACATAGAGCTCTGATACAGAGGCCTTGAGTGGTAGGGAAAGAAGGTTATGTGTCATAGCATTGGATAAAACATCAATCAAAATTCACAGAAAATAGATAAGTTTTATCTGACCCCGCCAATTCGCACCCTTGACCACCCCGCCAATTCGCACCACATTGAGAAGGTTTCCAAACAACTTGAATTCATCTGTAAATCTGATTTGTCTAGTCAGGCACTCATCCAAGACAAAGAGTAGGCTCGTGCGCAGGGCTTTGGAGATTCAAGAGCCAACAACGAAGTACATGGGGAGAGGGAGTCGAATCTTTAAGAGGAGAGCGATAGAGAAAGCTCAGGCAAAAGAATTGAATTCAGCCCCAAAAGTAATCATAATCAGCCTAAGGAAGCTAAGCTTCTAACAAAGAGAAAAGAGATGGAAACAGGATATTCTCTCCTAAGGTGTCCGAATAGACGACAAAGATCAAAGGCATTGAAAGCGAGCAGCCCAGGGAGGCCTTAAAAAGCAGGGATGGCACTTTCTTAAAACATTGCTGCTTCAAGGGATGTCGTTCCACAAAACCTATTTCGGGTGATCATTGGAGCAGACATGCATCTACTCATTAGAAAGCAGCTACATCGAAGGAGAACATTGCGTACCAGAGATGCTATGGGGACTAGTGCAAGACATGTTCAGATTGTAAGTGTCACGCTTTATTCATAGTTTAAACAATTCACAAACCTAAGAAAGAGAAATTATTGACTAAGACTTATGGTGCGAATTGGCGGGGTGGTCGAGGGTGCGAATTGGCGGGGTCTAATTTTATTCCTCGAACTCTATTAAAAATTGCCTCATTAGATTAGCTTGCTCAATATCTATGTTTCTATTTGAGCTAAAACAACTTATAGACAAAAATAAAGGGCAGAATCGGCATGGCAAGCATAAGAAACTGGAGTGCGAATTATGCCTAACCTGCAAAACATCAGAGAGCTTTGCAAAGGGATCTCATATTCAAATGTGCCAATAGTGCTGGAATGAATTGTTCAAAGATGACAAAGACTGAAGAGTGAGGATAATGAAAAGACTAATAGTTTGAGCGATGCTATTTCAATGTATAAGCAAGTGAAAAGCTAATTGTTGCATTTTAGACATAGGTGCTCTTTTTAGTAATTTAGAATAAACGTTAAAATAATTCAAATTAATGGTTCAAACCCCAATTACATAATGGGGAAATTATTTTCCCTTTTTTAAAAAGTTTTCAATTTTTGTTTTTGGTTGATTTTTAATATTGAATTTAAAGTGCAGCTCATTTTATTTTTAAAGTTTGAATTATCTGTATAACCCAGTTTTTAAAGTTGAGCTCGCACTTATTTTCATAATGATGCAGTCTTAATTTAAAAGTAAATTTTAAGCATTTTTTAATCTAATTAAAATTCTTTTTTAGTTTTATTAATTAAAAGGTTTCGGTGCCATATTATATAGATAAAGTATTAAACAAGATTTCCCTTGTACATAGAAGTTTGTGGCGCTTTTGTCAATAATAATTGACTTTAAAAATATAGAAAACTCTCTAATGGAAAAATTAGTTTGTTGAAAAAAAGGTACCATTTCTCAGAAAAAAATTAATTAATTTTTAAATTAATAGTAGAATGGCCCCATTGAAATATTGATTTAGCAAAACAGTTCTTTTATTCTCGACTGTTAATCGTGGAGAAAATACCCACATAAAAATCCTATCTGTAGGTACAGCTTTTGCAAAATCTACTGTCTGCTGAATGTGAAATTCAAAGCCATTTGACTTAAAATAATATAAGCTTTTAAAACTATGTTTTTCTTCATTTGAAAAAAATATCAAAAGAAAAAACTAATAAAAATTTTCCCCATCAATTTATTTTATTTTTAATACCCAAGAAGAGGTTTTAAGTTGAGGGTGATCTTAAAAACCCTAAAAAGGCAATATGGTTATTTTTATCTGTGTTAAACACTAAATGAGGTTATTTTAAAAAATATTATCTTTACTGTCACTAAAAGTAATGGAAATTATTGATTAGAAAAGCAAGATTGTAACTTTCCGAGTTTACTACTTGTTCTTTAGAACCCGTGGTAAAATTGAGAGAAACTAGTAAAAACTTTAAGTTCATTGGATTAATTTTAATGAAGCTTATTTTTAGAGTTAGTTTAATAAGGAATAAATTTCTTCCCCCTTCATAAATTAAAGTGAGAAAAAGGTTTTAAGCCCAAAAATTATTAGGGAATCATTTGAATGGATTATTTAAAAATATTAAAATAAAAATTGAACATGATAAAATTTTTTTAAAATTAAAACTAAAAATTTTAGATTTATATTATTTAGGAACCCCTTTGAAATGAAATTTTTATGAAATCAAATTAAATTCTATTTAATTTGGGGAAAATTAATTCTTCAAAAATATTGCTTACCTAGGGTGAATTATCCCCAAACAGCAATATTTATACCTCTAGGTCCTGATCACAAAAAATTTTTAAACTCTGACTTTAATTCTATAATATTGCACGTTTAAAAAATTTGATCGAGTTATGGGAAAATAAATAAAAGCGATTTGAGCTTATGCCCAAATTTAATAATTATTACCCAAGCTTAAAACCCCCAAAACCCGGATTTTATATAGGTAGTTTTAGTGATTATTGAGTGCTTTTACTTAATCTAATTAGGTCTTATCATTATGGGTCAAGCCTACATCATCCCTAAGGATGCATCACACGTAAAGGTTTTTAAATTGCTCCCCCTTCCCATGTGATCGTCCACATCTGTTGATCTCCCTCTCAGTCTCGGCTCATGATCTCTCCGACCTTTTTACCATTTGCCCATAAGCTCAAATCAGAGCATCTTATTGTTATGGATCTTGATCTAGAGTGTTCTTCAATATGAGAAGAGAACTCGACTGGATTGAGCCAGGGCGAATACTCCGCATTGAAGAGAAGCACTGCCTTGAACTTCCTGACAGTCTCCATCATCTCCGAGTACTTATGGATCACTGCATTGTCCAAACAGACTTTTAGCCCCCTTTTTCAGGGGCCCCTAGGCAGCTCTGAAAAAAGCCAAAACTGGTGGGCTCCCTCAAGTCTTGCTTAATTTCCGGTGATTTCAAAGGGGGGAGAAATGCTGCTACCCAGCTTTTGATTGAATTTAGTCTAATATTAAGCCCTTCTTCATGTTGCACCTCACTTGCGAGATGGGAATGTACTTGAGCTCATCTACTTCCTCAGGTTCGATTCTCGTTACTTCTTCTGTTTTAACGCTTGCTGGTGCTTCGCCCTCACTTCGATTATCTATAAGAAGATCAGCGATGGAAATACTTTCATACCTGAGGATGAGAGTTTGAGCTTGCGAGGAGTAATCCTCATTTGAGTTGCCTCATCCAGTCTCACATCATCCTTCCACTCTGTCTCCTTCTGTTTTGAAGTTGAGCCTCATAGGATGCCATAGTATGGAAAGGAAAAAAAAAAAAAAAAGGGTGAGGCTCTATCGTCGCCTTGGTCGGTAGTGACCATCTTCCAGTATGACGCTTTGCCTCCAGTCTATCTTTGCTGATAGACTCGACATCTATAGGAGCGAGGACTAACTCTTAAGAGACTCTCTTAGTGAGTCAACCTCTCTTTGTGCACAGTCATCTCGGATGAGTAGAGGCATCTAATGAGGTCAGGATTTTTTCTCCTGTTTTCACTCTAAACCCCCTCCGCCCCACCCCTACCCACCCACCCTCCCCCCTCCTTTCCCTTTCCCTCCACTATTCCCCCCCCCCTCTCCTTCCTTCCCCACCTCGCCCCCCCCCACCCCCCCACCCCCCCCCACCCGCCCACAACCCTCACCCCCTCGTAATCCCACATCACAATAATCAGAGCATAAAAAGTGGATCGAAACCGTACTACACTAACACTCTTAACACCACAGCTGAAAAGTCTCAGTCAGTTAGTGCATCTCCGCATTCCGTACTTCACTGATCGGAAAAGCTCTAATGTCCTTCCAAAAGTTAGATGCTCTCCTAGTACTACTGAAGATTTAAAGAGCTGGGCATGGGTCCTGGTCTAAAGATTTTCGGCTCAATCAACAAGAAGAAGGCAAACTCAACCGAGGTCCAACTCCGAACCAAAAAATAAAAACTACGGCGAATAGAGCCTCATCCTGTTGATCATTAGCTGATCCTTGAGGCTCAACTCAAACAGAGAGACAGAGTGAGGATGATTGAAGACTGGATGGGAACTCAAAATGAGGACATTCCTGCAGCCAATCTCCATTCCAGTTTGAGGTTTTTCTTGCCTATTCGTGCTTGATAGATAGACGAAGTGAGGAAGGCATCAGCGCTATCTAATACAGTGAGGTGTGAGAGATCGGAACTTGAGGAAGATGAGCTAGTTAGCTCCTCTCGCAAGTGAGGTGGCACATGATATGCTCGAAGTTGGCTAGTCAAAGAGAGTTGCGTCAAGAAGTGCTCCAAGTAGAGCTAGTTCTCCATCAGCTATGAGCCATCGGATAGAGTAATAGCATTCAATTCATTGGGGGAGCTTCACTCCAGTGCTTCGAGAATCAATTTTATCAACGCAGCGGTATGTGGCATGGTACGAGAGATGAGCAGTAAATGTGGAAATCCTATGGACATGCAGTGACCATAAGTTTCGGGGAGCTGAATAGATGTAGGAAGTCGGCGTGTTCATTTGGCGGGAGTTACGCCTGGCTACAGTGTAAGGTTCTTTTTCATTCAGTAGAACAGTCTAGAAGTCAGATCAGACGTAAGATGATCTGAGTTGGCTTTAAGCGAACTGGTGAAGAGTCAGATCATGAAGCGCGATGAAATGAGACGGAGATCAGACAGATGTGGACGAAGCTATGAGGAAGTGGGCAGACTATAACTAGGCTACGTTGAATGCAATAGGATATGAGTGCTTGGCCTATATGCATAACTAATTGTAGTAAAAGCTCTATTTACTATAGCTCACTGAATAAATCACAGGGTTTTGGGGTTTAGCTTTGGTAATATTATATATATTTGGGCATAAAGCTCGAAATCGCTCTTATTTATTTTATATAACTGCGATCAAACTTTTCTAATCGTACAATATTATAAGTGTCAGAGGCTAATATTATTTGTGATCAGGACATATAGGATTAATATTTTGTTGATCAAAGGATAATTCAGCCGCGGTAGCAATATTTTTAAAGAATTAACTTTCCAAATTAAATAGTATATTTAATTTGATTTCATAAAAATTCATTTCAAATGGGTTCCTATATTAATAAAATTTAAATTTATTTTTTTATTTTTTAACAATTCACTTCGCAATTATAGACTGTCTAGTATATGGGATTGGAATATTACAAAGCCCTTAAATAATCAACTTAATTTTAAAATTTTAAGATTTCATAATACTTAAAATAATTATTTTTATTTTTAATTTATCTCTAGATGTTTCATCACAAACATATTTATTCTATATATTAAAAAAATACGATTAAAATAAAGAATATAATAAAAAAGAGAATTAAATTATCTAACAACTCATTCGAAGGAGGTCTGTGTAGCAAGTTATATCGATCATAAGTTTTTGAACTTGGTTAATTTATTTGTTCGGATTTAGTGACATCAAAATCTCTTCATAGAAATCTCCTATCATAATGGCAGTAGAACAGACTAATATAGGTTGAATATGAAAAGGTGATCTAGGGTAAGAACAAAATTGATTTCTAGGGAGGGGAAGGAATTGTAAGTAAGAGCTTTAATATATTATGAGAGTTTATATATGTCTGTTTAATTTAAATGGTGGAACATGCCAACCTCTATTTAACTGTCTCGGCAACTTATCTATAGTAGTTACCAGCCATCTTGAGGAAGCAACCCTGACTAACTTAGTTTTAGCATCCTGGAGTACTTGCCTTTGACTTTCAGTTGTTTCCACATCTTGAATATCTTCATCTTTCTTGAGATAGGTTCCTAGTGTTTTCTTTGAGTCTGATTTATTTGCTTCAAAATTTAGAGTTCTGTTTGCGCTGATCAAGTTCTTAAATCCAATGCTCAAGAGATTTATCATCTTGTTCAAGCAAGTGTTTGTTACAAGCACTTTGGAGGTTGTTATACATGTCATCGAGTCTTTCAGCCTCCTGTGTCACTTTGACCTAGGAGGGGTTCCCATTTTTTTTAAAATTACAAATTAAAAATTTTTTAATTTTAAAATAACCCCCTTTTTTACTCCTTTTTCCCTTTCCCCTCCCTAGAGATAAATTTGTTCTTACCCTCGATCACCTTTTCATATTAAACCTATATTAAAATTAAATAAAAAAGAAACAAACCCCTCATAATATATAAAAATGAAAAAAAATTGTTATAATTAATTTTTTTAAAATTAATACTTTTAATCAAATGCAAAATTTTACCCTAAAAAGCAACTAAAGTCTTCTAGGAAGGGACCTTGATTTTCTATTTCTCTAAATTTTTATTTTTTAAGTGCTTCCTCTATCTAGATAACTGAGTGTTGGGTTTCATGGGTTGCTTGATTATTATTTTGTTTACTAATTTTTTCAAAGGGAACGGGATTTTACAATGTTTGTGCAAATTATATTGCATCATTTTCACTTTCAACTGGGAGTTTTCCCTCTGGTTTCATATGCATTAAAAAATGATTGCCCAAATATAGACCCAAAGTCCCACTGCACTGAACCGTTGAAAAAAAAACCTTTTTAAAATTGGTTCTCCTATTAGCATAAATTTTCCCTCCTGAGAATCAGGGTTCGCAGTTTTGCTAGTATCGGGCTATTAGCAAGCCTCGCACATTTTTAAAAGAGCAATCATGAACATCTCAAGGTTTTCGAGATGAGAATCCCCGAAAAATTCAAAAAGAGTGCATTCCAAACTGTCACATTGTCCTGAATTCGGAAATCTTGATCACAAAGTTAGAGAGGAATTCAAGCTCCTTCTTTTCATTTTTCATACTGTCACGATAAAAATTCATGTTCAAAGCGCCAAGTTCGCAGAACATTTTAGCCCCATAGCACTAGGTGGTGCAGCATGAATTGTAGTAGAGTCTTGGTCTGCTTCATCGCCTACTTGCTGATAGCTGGAACTGAGGGTTGAAGGACGTTTTACTTTTTTTAGCCCCGTTTTTTTCTTCTCAGCCCTTTTTTTTAGACTTTTTTTTTTTCTTCCCCAAACTTTTCTTTTACATCTTTATTTTCTACTCTTCTCTTTTTAATTAACTTTCTTTTCCCCCCTGTTTTTCAAAATTTTATCCTCACAAATAAAAACTTTCTTCCATTTTTTTTTGAGAATGAATCCCAATCCTGCTAATAAATACTCTATCAGAGAAAGATAGAAAAGCGAGGGCCCCATCTTAACGAGAAGGCCCCCCTTACTCTATCTCTTAGTCCAGCATTCAAAGCAAGGAATCAATTCTGAGTAACAGCTTCCTCAGCTCAAGCTAACAATTTAAAAAAGCCAAGCAACATCAAACCAAGAGAAGTCCGTTATGAGATGGACTCAAGTTG
>JAJKFJ010021326.1:0-15547 GCA_027382625.1 Tetmemena sp. SeJ-2015
GCGATATGAAACCAGAGGAATACTACTAGTGTGAAAGTGAAGATGATGCAATATAATTCGCAGCAAGACATTGTAAGATAGACAAGGTATCAGAACCTTTGAAAAAGTTAGTAAACAAAGTAATAATAAAGCAACCTATGAAACCTAACACTCAGTTATCTGAGATAGAGGAAGCACTTGAAGGTATAAAATTCAGAGAATATGAGACAGACGTCAAGTTCACCTTACTAGAAGACTTTAGATTGCCAGTTTAGGGTTAAAATTTTGCATGATTAAAAGTATTAATAAAGAAATTAATTATCACAACTTTTTTCACTTTCTTATCAATTAGGGGGTTTTTTGGGTTTTGAGTCTAATGTTACAATCTCTCGCTGTAATTCAAGAATAGTCCATCCATTCGTATACAAATGTAGTATGATAATCCTCTAAGTATGAATTAGCAGCAGACTAGGGTTCTTTCGAATATAATCAATCAATAGAGCGTAATTAACCTATAGGCTCAACCTATCCTCAGAAGTTCCGCAATCTAGGATTAATTTATTGCTTTATATGTAAAAAACATAAACTATTATATAAACTAGCCAAGATTCTCGATAGGTAACAACAACATGATAAGATATGTGACCAAAAAACCAAATACTTCATGGAGCACCTAAATCTCTCGCAACATAAGGAGAAGGATTTGCTTTTTTTAAATCCTCGATTAGCTTGCATGCAAGCTATTCATGCTTAAAATTTAAAATAAGTTGGGCTACTTCAGATCTGGTATTCTTCATGAAGCAGAGATACTTTAGCTACATCATAGAACTTCATAATTAATGATTCCTTCTATGGCTTATAATATAAACAAGACTCATTTACTTCCCCGTTAACAATAAATAATCCCTAATGGACAGATCTAATTCCTTATTAACTAACTTAATCGCATATTTAACGCATTTGAAGAGATAATCTCTTAAATAAATCTCACAGCAAGCGAAGTGCTTGCTCTCAAGACGAAAAATGTATCAATAATTCTCTAATCAAACCACCAATCCCACTTCAAGGTTTAAATTTACTATCGCAATTAAAAGCATCGCATTCATGTATGTTGCTTTATATAACGTGTGTTAATAATTTTGTTATGATTTTAAAATAATTTCCTCACTTAATCAATAAGAATGATATTGATTATTGATTCATTTTTTTGATGCAAATTTCATATGTTTTATTTGACAAAATACTCGGAAGTTAAACATATGAATGAGTAATTGTGAAGATATTTACCAAATCAATCTCAGTTTTGGTATTCTGTTGATGGTTATCCTGCCTCTCGAATATTGAGGGATTTTAAATTAGCTTTACAAGATTATTGTAATTAATTTTACAAATTTCAATTTAACTAACACCCTCACAACCCAACCCCAATTCTACTTCAACTTTAAACACATGAGAACTAATTAACCTTCCGTCACCTAAAGAATCAATAGATTCGGCTCCTAAGCGCCTACACTCCAGTCAACCTTGCTTGGTTAGATCAGCGACTAGCAGATATTTAATCAACGCCATCAAATTAACCCAGCTCGCATTCCAAGTTAAAACTAGGATCATATTTGCTATCCTATTTATGCTGAAAACGTATTTTACTATGTAAACTAACCTGTTTTCTCGCCAACTCAAAATGCAAGGACAATTGCGCACTCTACTTTTTCAGCGAACCAAATGCAGTAGGCTACTTCTTCCACGCAGACACATGCTCCATATCGATCGACAGACAGACTATAGTAGAACAGGTTAATGTAGTCGCCAAGTGTAGGAACCCTGCACTAATCGAATCCTTATTCATCAACATAGGTGCCTGCCCACTAATCTTCTCAAAATCGAGGTTCTCCAGCATCTCTTTAGGATGTTCATTTATAATTCGTTTATTGTAATGATGAAGGTAATACACTATCTGTTTTTTAAGATTATCATCCTCTTTCAATTTCATAGAAAAAGATCCAGTCAAAGAAGTCTTCAGCTATGAGATTGAACTAAGGTTCTCAGTCCTAGAGAACATTGCAGCAGCAAGAAGCTTAAAGCTCGAGATCCTATTCAATGCTGCCTCGAAGTGAGAGATCGCAAGGATTTTTCTAGAGGCGTATCGCTTAAAGAGAAAGTGGTCGAGCTTAAGATTTCCTTCTTGTTGGCCGTCAAGTATAGCCTAATCAGGCTGCAAGTTCAGTAGCGCGAATCCAACTTCCTTCTAAGGATGCTTCAGGGTCCCTCAATTTTACTACTGATAACTATGAGTCTTCTGATAGCTTGTCCTAAATAGGCAACTAGAGAATTGCAGGGATCAATCAGACCTATTCTCCTGCTACTAATCTTTAAGCTAATCATCTTCAGCCCACATCAACCCACACAACTCAGGCTCAGATTTCAAGAAGAAATCTTGCTCTTTAGAGCAACAGGATTTTTACAAACCAAGTCTTGAGATAGGTATCTCAAAACAAGGAGCAGACCAGCAGCTTATTAAATAAATAAGGAGAATAAATGTAGAATTGTATTTAAGAAAGCTCTAGAATTCCTTTTGGTAGCAGCATTAATCCTTCTGAGTATCTCGCCAAATATCAAAATCCTTTTACTGTGAGAATGAGAATCTAAGAGAATTCTCAAAGCCAGGTTGCTTAAATGGCTCCACTCCCGACTTTGCAAGGTAATGCTGCGCAAAAAACTCTTGGAGAGTTTATTGCTAAATTGGAATAGAAGAGTGGAAGGAATGCAGCTTAAATAAATGTCTAGGTAGTTCCATCTAGTGTTCCTCAAACAGTAGTTGGCCAAGGTTTTTTACAAGCAGGATACTAGCGAGTCCCACCTTAAAATGCTTAGCGATCCTCGTAGGCTGCTTTTGGAAATGAGAACCCAACTTAGGCCTTAATGTCCAGCTAGCAGCAGCAACTTTCAGTGCTGTCACCTATGAATGAAGCAATCGCTATACAGTCAACTGCTTAATTGGATGTTGCAACTCATCAAGACCCTTCTTCTGGAGATTTCCAAAGCCAGATTTAAAGCCTTGAAGAACTAAAAGTTGCTGACAACGATTAGAACTCAGGTGGAGCAGGATTATCTGAATCTAATCATTTCCCCACAACTTTTGTGGCTGATCCTTTGCCTGGCCAAGTATTTCAACCCTCTTCACTTCATCCCTCTACCTAAAGAGGCAACTCTTCTCAGACCAACCCTACTTCTACATTGGGTAATAACCTTACGGATGGCAATGATGAATAAGTTTGAGCCTCAATCTCAGAGAAAACTTTCGCAGGTTAGGATTGTGTTACTATCTTGAGCAAGGATTGAACTTTTGTCAATCCTTAACAAATATTTGTGATAAATGAGAAAGGTTATTCATTAGATTGACTTATTATTTGTCAGTCCTTAATTTTGAGATTTAATATTGATTCAAATTAATCTATTATAATTCAAATCAATTAAATCAATTATAGAAAACTAAATGAAACTCAATCTCGCTCTTTCTTGTTCGATCAATTTAAATTTTTTTTTTTAAAGTTTTTATGGAGGGGAAAAAAGTAACGGTGAATTTTATGATAAAAATTAAAAATTATATTTATTTTAGTATTAAATATAAAGATATAAAACTCAAATTAAATATGAATAGATAAATATAGATTGTGAAAGTCCCTTTTTTTGTACTAAATTTTGAGAATTTGCCCTCATCTTGAATATTTAAGTATATTTAAATTAATTTTCAGGAACTTTAATATTTAAATTTTAATCATCTTTCTGTCTTTAATTAAAATTTTAGTAAAATTAAAAATCCAATCTCTTACAATTAATGAGAACTAACTAGCTTTCCTCCACCCATTAGTTGAATAATTTTAGCACATATCCATTTAGACATTAGTCAAATGTACTAGCTTAAATAAGCAATCAGAAAATCTCAAACCTCCATCAAGTTCATCCACCTATCATACCTCACACAAACAAGGAGCATATTTGCTGCCCAAAAATAAATGCAAAAAGCTTAACTTGATGTGCAGAATAACATATTCAAAAAGCTGTTGCTGAAACTTCTAGGAGAACTCTGCAGATGAAATAATTTTCTACACCCTAGCAGAAAAATCTTCACGATATGAGACTCTCATAGCCTGAATTTAAGAAATCATAAAGTGTGGGCTCATTGCACTCAAAGAACCTTTTCTCGGCTACAAAATTGCCTTCCTACTAATCTTAAAATAAGCAATGCTCACCAGCCTATCCAAAAAATCCTTATCGTTTTTAATTTGTGAAATGCTATGATTAAAGCAAAGCTCTTGCAGGTTCTTTAAAATAACATGTCTAATAAAGTTTAAATAAGGGTACAAATTAATCTCCTAGAATGTTAAAACGTTCACTTTCACCAGGCGAATAGTGACATAAAGTTCCTTTAAATAAAAAGGACAATCAGTTTTTATATCAAACTATATTGGAAAGATTCTTCCTTAATAGGTAACCTGCAAGAAGCTAGTAGCCTCCTCAAGTATTTTTAGTTAATGGTGAATAAATAATGAGTAAAGCTTCAAAGGGGCTTATGCATCAGAAGACAGATGCTTAAAACATACTACCTGAGGCATATTTTTCTAATTCTCTCTGAAGTATTTAGTTATCAAATATTAAGAAGAAGGATACTTATTCTGGCTTTTAGACAACCTAATTCTAGACTATTTAATCTACACAAGATTTACGGAGAATATTTGAACATAATCAAAGATATGCAAAGTCTTCTTCAGTAATTTAGAACGACCATAACTATTAAAAGCATAAAGATTCATAAAAAACAGCTTAAACTTTGACTGAAGCTTAAAATAGGGAGATTGTAGCATCAAATATTAATACTTTCACATAGGATAATAAATTGAATTATGGGTACCCTAAGGAGGGATAGAATAGCAACTTCTTAAGATATTAAGACAGCTAAGAATTATTTGAAAGTATCAATCCATTAAGTTTTTAGAAGTCTAGTAAGTTTTAGAGGCAATTTACTGTTCTTATGCGATTAATTGCTAACGATAAATGTGAGGCCACTTCAAATTCTTATTTCCCTCCTAATCCCCAATAAAACCAAGCCAACACTAGATTTAAAGACTTTGAAAGGTATCTTCTATAGTAGAGTCTTTAAAAGAAGCAATTGCATATTCCAAGCGATGATTATCTTGACTCCTCAAGCGATACAGTAGCTTGTTCAAATGTTTAGCAACAAGATAATTAGCTCAGCTCAATTCAAATAACTTTGGGAGATGATAAGGCTTATGCAAAAAGTGACCTCCCTAAAACGCAAATTTCTTTGGGGACTCATCATGAAGATGTGGAAGATTCAAAGCCTTACAACTTGGATTCCAATTAGCAGCATTCTAGCTCTTAAATGAATTTTAATGGCAGAAAGAGAATATAATTTTCTGAAGAAAATATCTCTTAAGATATAAATCTATCAGTAAGAAAAATTATTGGACTAAATAAGAACGAAGAAGGATGCGGATCTTAATCGCAAAGCACAAGCCCTGATAAGAATTCAGAGGAGAATTACTTTTCCAGAACTTAAAAAAATTGAGAATCTCAAGAGGGAGCTAATAGATGCTTTTTATAAAATATGGATAAGAAAGACAAGACGTTTTGAGATTATCGATTTGAACGAATATATTTAATTTTGATAATTTAAGGTTACTTATTCAACCGTATTTTAACTTTGGGATTTAATATTGATAGAGATAAATATGAAGATAGATAAAATATCTTTTGATTATCGAAAATAAATTAAGGATAATTGATTAAAAGTATTTATGAAGGAATTGCCAGTCATTAAGTTTTGCAATCTTTAGTGATTAACGAGATAATACACTTTATAGCTCCTTCTCGCTTGAATACTCTATAGTTTAACTAACAAAAGAAATTAGGCTAGATCCATAATCAATATAAAAAGTTAAGGGAGTTCAAGAATCATTAAAATTAAAATTTTAATAAATTCACTGCACACTAATCCATTTATAATTTAAATGCTCTCTATGAAGAAATATAAAATTTTAAATGAGTTGATTATCTGAGAATATTGATTTTGAGTTTTTGTGAAAGTATATTGGTTTAAAATGAAGTCAGCGAGATTTAAGCTTTCAGCTATACTGTAAAACAAAAGTCTAAGTAGAATAATTGTAATTATTTATTTAAGTTTCTCAAGCAACCAAAAGTCAATCAATACTTTATTGTTTCACTATCCACCAAACTTTCAGCCACTTTAATATTTTTGTGTAGAAGTCAAATGAAGCCAAGTCAAATAAATAGCAACTAATCTTCATAAGCTTATCATTCCAACTTTCTTGAATAATTGAGTTCTCGACAGCAAACTCATAGATATCTTGACTAAGAATAAGGAAGAATTTCTGTAAGCTAGAATCGCTCTTACTGATAGATATATGTAGATTCAAAGATTTATTAAATAAACTAGAATAGTAACCCTCTCAATTAACCACAAATAAGCACAATTAAAGTAGACTAAAATTTTCCTCAACTTTCTTAATCTCACTCTTGAAGGCATTCATAAGGTAGAAACTCTTAATATAGCACTTTCAACTAACGAAGTTCTCAATCATCAGCCAAAAATTACTTTAATGACATAAACCCTTCTACGCCTACCATTCACACTTAGAGATTTCAAAGTCACCATCAGAACTTATAGCATCATAAAGTATGGAAATTAAAATAAGGTTATTTGGGAGTTCATTCTTCTCTTTAAAATCTTCACTTCAGATCCTTGAGCAAGCCTCAAGAATAAGTGACTGCCTTTCTTAAGATTTCTGGCCTTCCAGTCCAAAAAGCTCGAATAGTTAAGTCCAGTTCAATGCCAGACCTTCAAATTGTTTCCCTAAAGCTAAGTCCAAGAGATAAAAAAGCTAAACTAACCAGTCGAGTATCTTTGATAGATTCCAAGGATCACTAATCCTTAATATCTGCTCGATCGAAAAATTAAGCAGAGGCTCCACTCTAGACGCATAAAGCTTTTGATATAACTTTTGGAGAAGAACAAAAAACTCTCTTTCCTATTAAACTCATATTCAAATAGTAGGAAATTTCTTAATCTGCTAGATATAAAATATAAGAGTTAGAATTCGTAATCACTAAACCTGGAGGAAAAAGAATATTAAAGGGAAATCAAAATAGAAGTTAAGAAGCGTAAGGATATAATTCATAACATTAAGGAGGCCTATTTATGCAATTAATGAAGGCTAAAGAACCCCAAAAAGTTACTTCTTAGTGTTCAAACTGAACTTTTAAAATTGCTAAAGAATGAGGAGTCTATAATAACTAACTACTTAAGCAAGCCATGTATCTGAACTTCAGCAAATATAGACATCAAAATCCTCTGTCAAGTGGAATAAAGTAGACAGATCTAGTTTATAGCTTAGATGAAATCTTTAATATATATATATATATATATATATATATATAAAATTAACCAACCCTCGTAAATATAACCTCGAATAAACTAAGATGGCTCTTTCTTGAAGAAACAATACTAACGGAAAATGAACAGACCCATATTGTTTGAAAGCAAGGCTTTTGCAAGAGTTAAACAAATAATAAGAAATATAAAGTGGTAAGACAAGCATTAATGCAAGTCCTAAGATTATAAAAAAAGCGCAATATCATTTCCCCTTTCTATGCTTTAAATGGAATTCGAGAATTATTTTTTGGAAATTAAACCTCACTGAGAGAGAGAGGGTCATTTTTTTAATTAAATATGGAGAGGATACTAATACGGTTAAGCTTTTTAGAGATAATTTAAAATCCTATAATAAATTAGGTTGGGCTCTGAAATAAGGTAGAAGATACTATAATCAAGGTTCGAAAACTTAACTATTTTATAAAAGGAGCTTGCTATATTGACTAGTGCTCGACCTTGAATGTTAGAAAAGTATTGAATAAAATCTATAATTGAAATCAAATTAAGCCTATTTCTTTGCTTTGACCTTTCTAGAGTGTTTAAGAAAAGTTTTAAAAACTTAAAGATGAGAAAACTGAGAGAGAATAAGAGGTATATTAGTGTATGTAAAAAAAGGCTCTGAGTTTGAAGTTTTAACTGGAGTTACTCTATCCTTTATGATTTTATTGAAATTCAAAGAAAAGAGAGAAATTGATAAACATCTAATTAATTATAATGCGCTAGATTTTAATGAGAAACATTTCAAATGCTTATTATTGATTAAAAATAATTCTCATTTGCAAAAACAATCCAATCAATTTTATTAAATCAAACTTAAGATGGCAACATCATTAATTCTAAGAAGCTCAAATAGATCAAGAAGGCTTATCTAACTCAAGCAAGTCAATCAAACTCTATGCAAAATTATTAATGCGCTTTGCTCGTTCACCTTCATTCTCTAACTATTCTTTAAGGATCTTATTCTCAAAGGCCTGAATTTTCTCAACAAACGCCTTATAGATCAGCTGAGTTTTAGAATCAGCTAATGCCTCATCTTGACTAACTTCCGCAAATTAGACTTAAAGAAGCTCCTTCTCATTATGTTCTTTAATATGTTCATCCTAGATGCTTAGCCCACCAGAACTCATGAGATTTATTTGATTGCCAGATTCTTAAGACCCAACGCTATCAGAATTACCCACTCTTTCTTTATCCATTTATTACATAGACTTTACAGAAGAAGAATCTTCATTTTAAACAATAGAGGAGAGTTCATTCATCTGTGCATGGGAGTATTTTTGGCCTTCACTGTTATCTTAACCTTTCATTGACTGTGAGTTTGCTGAATCTTGGGAAGAAGTTGAGGATTTCTGTTGTGGAAAGGTACCCTTTGCATTGATGTTGCTATCAGTCCTCAAAGTAGGTTCATACCCTTCAATCACTGCGGCTTTAATAAGAGAGCTATCAGGCTCTAAAGGAGACTGAATGATGGACGTGGATAATTAAGATTATTTATTTTTAGTCTATTTATTAAGAGATGATGACTCTTCGATTTTGGCATCCTCAATTGAAGAAGATAATATCTATTATGTTTATTTTTCAGAAGAACCAATCTAAAGAGCTGGAATCTGAATACCCTGGGTATCAAGTACATCTCCTTCACCATCCTTCTAATCTTAGTTCGTTCTAAGCACGATTTCAGGCCCAATTATTAGTACTTGTGTTAGAGATCGAAGGGAAGAGCTGCTCATTTTACTATTTGAAAATTAATTAATTATGGTACTTTATTGTTTTAAAGTTTATGCTCTAGCTGCTTGAGTACCATCAGTTGCTCTTTTTCGAAATGGTAAGTCTCCTAAAGAGAGGGAGCTTTCTTAGAGGTAGGAAATCTAATTCAGGGTTGGTTCATCTTTATTTGCAGCAGGGACTTGCACAAACCCGTGATGACCGAGTGGAGCCTAGACTGAAGTATTCTGAGATTATGATGCCAGTTGAGGTCTCAGCACACGAGAAGATGCCCTACTAGTAAGAAAGCTCTTCTTAACCTCGTTCTTACTATTAAGTTTCAAAGAAACCATTTACAACGCTTAGTCTCTATTAAATTGGGCGCTTCTGAAGCTGGAAAGTGTAGGGCTAGCATTTTTCCGAAAAGCATCTTATTACTTCAACTTCAAATGATCTCTGAGGCGATGACTTTAAAAAGAATCATACATTTCCTCTTAATCATTAATCTCTTAAAATTAGAGTATGTGATGAGATTACTAGCTTGAGCGATCTTAAAGCCTAGGATGGAAAGCCGGCAGGGAAGGAAGCTGAGGCTGATTAAGTATCCTTTGACTTGACGAGCGAGGACCCATCTAGTTTAGTGGCCCAGTCTATAAGCTTCTATCATTCATAGGCTGATGCTATTAGGATGATTGAGGAATGATAAAGTTTGCATTCATTGAGCTTTAGTAAGGGTTGCTGGGAGAAAAATATGGCTAGTTTATATAATAGTTTATCGTATCTCCATTTTTAGGAGAAGAAGCGAGAATCTAGTTCTATAGCAACCTTTGGGAATTTTGCTAGGTTTAATGCTGAATTAGCTATTGATTGCTCATTTACTGCAGTATGCTTGAAGGAAGGGCTTAGTTGGAGTTTCGTTGATGCTAGTTTTAGTAAATAGTTCCTCTATTAGTTGACATTAGATGGAAGTGCAGAAAGACTGAAAGTTTGCTTTGAGTGGGTGAATTTTGAATGGAGAAGTAAATGAAAAGTGAAGTTGACTGACTTAAAATTAATTATATCTCAGTCAATTTCACCCTACTTTAATATTCAATTCAGAAATCTTCTTATAGTGTAGTATTACTCAAATGTTAATCCAAATTATTAGAATAAAATCAAAGACTGAAAAATCAAAGCCTTAAATGTTAAGTCTTAATTGCATTTAACTGCTTTAAATAGATTAGAAAATTTAAAATTCTTATTTTGTTAAAACTATCTCATAATAGAGATTATAGAGAAAAAAAATACATAAAAAAATAAATGAAACAAGGAATAGCGGCTTTGGACTACTGGTTTGTGAGGCAGTAGGTTTATTTATTTTGTGTGAGTATTTGCATTTAGTGGGGAGACTCAGGGGAACATCGACAAGATCATTCAGGGGTGGATGCCAGGACAGTTATCCGACCTCGGAGCGCACCAAGCCAAGGTAAGTTAATGGAAAGTTAAACAGCATGTAGATGATTGGGAGGAGACTCGCCCAAGAAAAATTCACCATGGTTTACGCCAGCGACTTGAAGAGGACGGTAGAAACTGCACAGCTCGTGCTCTCGTAGTCAACCCACTATTCAGATCTTCATAATATCTTTATATCCTTTGAAGCACGAGGGCCTTCTGGTTGCAGACATGAGGCTGAGGGAGAAGAGTGCTGGAGTTTATGAAGGACAGCCCCTTGGCTCTACCTCTCAGGCGGCCAAGCAAAATGGAATCGACCCGAGAGAGTACAAACCTGCAGGAGGGGAAAGTTGGCTGGACTTGAACAGCAGACTGAGTTCTTTCCTAGATGAGACGGTTGAGAAGCATCATCTTAAGAAAAATATCCATGATATCTTATTCGTTTAAAGATTTCTGGACAATAATCTTTATGATGAAATATGCCAAGAATAAATTTCTTTTTTAGAGGAAAATTTTTTTAATTGTTCATAGCTTAGATTCTCAGATAATTTTTAGAAACTTCAGTCTTTTTTAAAATAATAATTTTTCTTAAAGTATTAGAATCAAAATAAGAAAATAATTGTTTATATAGGATAATTAATTTTGATTTACATCCCATTTAATTTCTAATAAATTTCATCCCCCATCTTTTAAAGCTCTATTTTATTATTTTACTTATACAAGTTTATGGTTGTATTTCGGTAATATTATATGAATCCTATAAATGTGATGAAAGATAAATCGGAGTATAAAATTCATAAGTTAAATTAACCTTTTTGGCCCCTCCCTCTCGCTAAGAGTGGGCTGAATATTGAGTTCATTTTAGGTGCCTTCTAAATTATAAATTTAAGTTAATTACATTAGCTAAACCTTAACCTCTCACTACATCACAGTCACTCACCTTCTAACCCATTTCCAACAGTACACACTTCACTCTATCACCATGCAGCGCAGAACATCTAACCAAAGAATTCCTTCCTACTAACTTAGGCAAAATGCCTCTCTCCCAAACCTTGTGCCCTCCTCTGGCTCTCAATTTCAGAGCAGCCTCCCTTCCCTAAACAACCCTTCTCAGCCAGCTAACAGGACCGCAACAAATACAACACATAAACATTACTATATTCAAGCTGAGGTTGTTAATTTTTAAACAAAGAAGCCCATGGTTTCTATCTAGTTCAATCAGAGCCCGATTACGAACAGCTTGAATAATGCGAACTCAGCCTTCTCTCCTACAATCAAAAGTAGCTCAGGCCAACAACATGCTATGAGACTTGGAGGAATGAGGCCTTCAAACTAGCTTTCTCTGCCAGCTTTAAGTTCACAACGATAATCTTCACAGGTTTCAGTACTTTATGGCGCAGCAATTCGTTCCAACCCTGAGAACTAGCAGCTCATTCACTTACATGATTAACAATATATAGAGGAAGAATCTTATGATGATATTTAATCTTGTCATCACTTAGTTGCCATGAGTTTGCAAGAGAAGAAAGCAGCGGTTAGTAAGCTCTCACATCTCCATGCTTCACAGTCACGACCCTCTATTCAAAGAAGCATAGTAGGAATAAAGAGTTCAGCGCCTATGAGCAGCCTCACTTAAAGATCATCCCAGAAAATCGCTACTTCATAACCACTCCTTCCTTAGCCTCAATATGCAGTCACAGGCTCACAGCTACCCATCAACAGGTTATCTAATTTGCCAAGCGTCCTGTCTCCTATCCTTGAAAGAGAAAATGAGACTTCCCAAGTAGAAAAATCTCTTAAGGTCCCAAGTTCGTAGTCTTATATCAAGATCAACGACTCGGACAAGAGGCAATTTGCGACTTCATCTCTGTTTCATGCATTTTCTCTCAATCATAATTCGTCAGAGAACTCAGGATCTCAAGCCTCTTCAAAAACTCCAACTATTTCTAATATGGACTAGCTAAACCCAGGATAAAAAGAGTAAAGGGCTAGCAAAGATAAAATAGAAGCTCAATTTAAGGTTCAGCAGGAACAATTCAACTTAATGCTCGCGGATATAAACTAAAAATGGACAGAGATTCAAGGATAATACAAGAAACAGAGATAAGAGTTTGAGAGAATGAAAACTGCTTTAGTTTAATTTTGATTTGAGATTTAGATATTTGTATAATTTGAATTCAACAAAGCCACATCCCATTTATTTATCGGAAAATCTTTAAAATTAACTTAGTCATTTTAATAGATTGAGTATGAAAAGTAATGCAAATTCTTCTAATAAAGATAACCTTGGACTTTCTGAAACGATCAGGAATTGCCTCCTTCTTAGTTATTGATGACTACTGATCTACCTTTCTCATCGAAAAACATAAGGCAGTTTTATTAAACTAAGAAACTAAGTAGCTGATTACCATATTTCAGTTTAACTGCTTATAGCATAAAAAAGCATTTTTTCCAGCAATATAAAGTCAATAATAGATTGAGGGTTTTAAAGATTGTATTACTAGTAATTAAGGTATAAAATGTGAGTTAATGCTACTAATTTAACGTACTCACTTCGGTTATAAATATTCTTGGAGCTATTAGCGATTACAATTCATTCAACTACTTATTCAAATGGTTCTTGAAACTATTTTAAAAAATAAAATGGTCATATTTCTATTGGCAATAAAGATTATACCAATAGGTTTAATAAAAGGATAAGAGAGCAAACTCCCTAAATTTAAACACAATAGTCAAATAGAACAACTTTCAATAGGCAGTGACTCAAATAAATAGTAAGAAATTATATGACAGTTTTATTTGCCAAATATATGTATTCCAAAAGTATTTAATAATCATAAGAAGGACATCAAACATCATGATTATCACTTATTTAACTATCTGGCAATGAAAATCTGTAGAAATTATTGGAGGATTGGATAGATTTCTGAGAATTAAAATGCTTTTGTGTTTGAACAAATATACTTTGTAATTCAGAGAGTAGTCAAGTTTTGATAGTCATTTTATGAGAAGAAACTCTAAGATGTAAATCAATCATCAATTAGGTGCAGTTTTGCTTTTGAAAAAGATCTATAAAATTAATTCAAGTTAATTAATATTGCAGCCCTTTATTTTAAATTCAATAAAATTTAATATCATCAAAAATTTAATGATTTAAAAGTAATTATATTAATTTATACAAATATAAGATATTTTAGCACATATCTCAAATAAGACTTTGAGGTTTATAAAATGAAGTAAGGAATAGTGGCTTTGGACTACTGGTTTGTGAGGCAGTAGGTTTTTTTCTTTTGTGTGAGTGAGTATTTGAATTTAGTGGGGAGACTCAGGGGAACATCGACAAGATAATTCAGGGGTGGATGCCAGGTCAGCTCTCCGACCTTGGAGCGCACTAAGCCAAGGTAAGTTAATGGAAAGTTAATAAATATGTAGATGATTGGGAGGAGACTCGCCCAAGAAAAGTTCACCATGGTTTACGCCAGCGATTTGAAAAGGACGGTAGAGACTACGCAGCTCGTGCTCTCGCAGTCAGCCCACTATTCGGATCTTCATAATAATTTTAATCCTTCCAAGCACGAGGGCCTGCTTGTTGCAGACATGAGGCTGAGGGAGAAGAGTGCGGGAGTTTATGAAGGACAGCCTCTTGGCTTTACCTCTCTAGCGGCCAAGCTGAATGGAATTGATCCGAGAGAGTACAAACCTGCGGGAGGGGAAAGTTGGCTGGACTTGAACAGCAGACTTAAATCCTTCCTAGATGAGACGGTTGAGAAGCATCTTAAGTCGCAGTTATTTTCCATTTATTTTTAATTAAGTTCAGAGAAAATTAAGAGGACATAAATAAAGCCTTAATAGGGGACTCCAATCATAATGGACTAGAGTAGGATCAAGAGGAGGAAAAGAAACTTCAAACATAAGAGGAGTTCAGTTCAGAAACTATAGATTAAAACACTCAAGTTGAATCAGTTAAACAGGTCACTAATCTATCTCAAGAAAATTCAAGCAATGAAGCTTGCTCAATTCTTTGACTTTAAAATATCAATGTAGATTTCTCTTCGAGTAAAGTTAGCGGAAGAATAATAACTTGGTTAATAAATTTGAGAAGATAATAATCTTTCTTTAATTGTTTAAAAATGCCCACTTACGACAAAGCAATCACAATCTTCGCCCCCGATGGCAATCTCTTCCAAGTCCAGTACGCCTTCGAAGCAGTGAACCGCGGTTCCTCAACAGTGGGAATCAAGGGTGCCAACTGCGTAGTGCTTGCAGTCGAGAAGAAAACCACCGCCACTCTGCAGGATCCCCACACCATCAAGAAAATTTTGCAAGTGGACAAGCACATCATGCTCACCTTCGCAGGTCTGCAAGCAGATGCAAGAGTCCTTGTTGACAAGGCAAGAATGGAATGCCAGTCTTTCAGATTCAACCTTGAGGATACTTTATAATCGTAGTTTGATCATAATATGCAAATGTATGATTAAGGATGAGCCAACTGTTGAGTACATCGCTCGTTTCATCGCAGAGACTCAGCAGAAGTACACTCAAAAGGGAGGAGTGCGTCCCTTCGGTATCTCCACTTTCATCGTAGGCATGGATAACAACGAGCCTAACCTTTACGTGACTGAGCCCTCAGGCGCCTTACTCTCTCTGGAAAGCAAACGCCATCGGAAGAAACTCCAAGAGTCTCAGAGAATATCTCGAGAAGAACTTCAAGGATTATTATAGAGTAGAGAAGGAGTTTAAATATAGTGTGGATATATTTAAATGGATGGTCTTACTAACGAAGAGGCAATAAAGTTGGCAGTGGAGACTTTGATGGAAGTGGTGGAGAGCTCAAAGAATATCGAAATCTGTTTGATGAGCGGCCGCAACAAGTTTGAAACTCTGAGTGATGAGGCCATCGATAAATACGTCAAGGAAATCGAGAGACAGAAGGAGGAGGAAGCAGCTAGCAAGCAGCCAGGC